>JBBPMH010000211.1:0-43984 GCA_038090235.1 Pulveroboletus ravenelii | reverse complement strand
TATCAAGGCAAAAGGAGGTCATACCAAGTACTAAATCATAAAGTCAAACAATTGTCCCAATGAGTGACTGTTTTGAAATAGCTGTCATTCAATCAGATCCCATCCAAATATTTTGCACTATAGACCACTCTTGTAGCCCAGAATGAGATCTTCATTTCACACACCAACATGTTAGGGTTAGGGTTAGTTGTTGTTAGGGAATATCACCATTAGTGCAAAACATACAAACATTGGGACAATTGTTTGAGCCACTGTATTACTATCTAGCTCCAACTAATCATCCTATTTACAGTCCATACTATTCTCCCACTAGGTTGGTAGATAATACATTTTAGTCCAGTACTTCTTACTTGAGACTGAGTCCATACCGTTCTCCCACTAGCTTACCTAAAGGACTTCTTTTCAAAATGCCATGCATCTGAGCTATATGAAGTTGTAGCCCTGGCTCTTCTGAGCTTTGGGGCACATCTGAGCACCATTATTGGTGTCTCCACATCCAGAGCACTTGTAGGAGGCCAAGGTGTGGGTAGAGCAGCACCTATAAGGCTTCTGCCAGTTGATGCATATCTTGAAGCCTATTGGGTTGATAAGTTGTCCTTCAGAATTGTGTTGGAACCAGGCTGGGGTGCTGTCCCATAGTTCCATAGAGCGATAGTGATGGACATTGTGTGGAAAATGTCCAAGGCACAGTGCACAGGCTGACTTGCTTCCCTTGCCCTTCAAACAGTTGCAAAAGGAGTGCTCACTAGGATTCTTGGCATTTGCAGATGGCAAGCAGCTTCTTCTACACTGGGGCAAGGCAGATCTGGATCTGCACAGTTTGTGTCCCTTCCAATGGTCTGGTTTGGAGTTGCAGGAGTGTGGGTTGTGTCCCTGTCTGGGATTGGAGCCTTCTGCCTGCACTATCATTTTAGGAGTCAGTGGGAATGTAGTCCACAGCAGTGACATTTGGGGATCAGTGGGGACATAGTCTGCAACACATTTCATTTCTAAGGTTAAGGCATACCTTGCTTTTGGTGCACTAGTGGTATTCAAAGTTTGCTGAGCCAACCAATCTCCATGAGCGAAATCCAGCTAAGCTCTTAGGTCATGTGGCAGGATTCAATTGGAGACTAAACATATGTCTCCCCTATGCCCAGGCATACAATGCTCTACCCAACTGCAGCTCAAATCAATAATCAATATGGGATCATCTATGGCCCCCTCTGGGGATGGTATGGGACACTCCCAGTATACTTTTTTCTCTGAATGTGTCCCACAGGTGGCAGCATCAGGCTCAAAGGTGAGGACTTCTATGTATATTACCTGAATGGAGCATGCTCACTGTCTAGTATTGGATCTGCTAAATGTCAGACAAAGCATACTAAAAAGCATGCTCAAGAGTCAGGTAAAATGCAGGCCAGAAACAAGATAATCCACTGGGAACCTTACCCTCAGCTCACCAGCAATCTACTTGCCTGGATCTTGGACCATCCTGCCAATTGCACTGTGCTATTCAATGAGAAGATAGATCAGAATGTCCTAGGAAAACCTCATTCCTGGCAGAAGAAGAATATTAATATGGTAATTGCTGATGCTATTTTCTGTCATGACACACAGTATGAGGAATCATATGCTACCCATCCTGCAAAATTTGTGACAGCAGTGGCCAGCCACCTTGCAATGTATGTTATATATATTTTTTCATTATCATAATCACTTACATCTGCTCTACAGATTGAAGAACAAATTTTTCAGCTCATTTCTTTGTATCCCTTGCTCATTTATAATTCTGTTCTAGAGCAAGTCATCACAGAGTTTCCCTTCTGGAATAAGTGCAACCAGTTGTGGCACAGTAACTCTGGTTATGATGCCAGGGTGTTCAATGCAGGTCCTGGTGTCAATCAGACTGGCAATTTTCTTTCAATTGTCAAGTATGGTGGGACCACCACAACTCCCACACACAGCAACTCCTGAGTTCAAAATCAGAACAATGTGGTAACTGAGGATTCCAACTGTTTTGATCCTGCTCCAGATGCCAAGCAGCCACCAGACTTCAATGTTCTAATGGATGAACCAGAAGAGGAAGAAGAAGAAATGGATGAGATTGTTTCTCAGGACCTGTTCACATCCATGGTTCCAGGATTTGGAGCTAATACAATCCCTGCTGATAAGCTGCTGGCAACTTTCAATGATCATGTTGTCCCTCAGTATCCTGTAGGTTTTATCAAATCCTTTATTACTTAGCTAATGAGACTTTATAGTCTGATGATCCCACCAACATAGTGCAACCCCCCAACAGACCCACAAGCTCAGCAAAATGGCAGACTCCATCATGAGACAACTGCACCACTTTTCATATGATACCATACCCAAAGCCACCATCCACCACTTCAACAACCTCCTCATCCACACCCAGTAGCAGTGCTTGGCATCTCACAGCAAATCCCAGGACTTTGCATACCAGTCTTACCAAGGGGAAGAACACACTTGCTCAGTTCAAGGCTGATTTTAATGAGCAGCTTAGCAGATTGAACAAGAGTGCCCAGGAGCAGCAACACAGTATTATGACACTCAAGTATGAACATAAGGTGATAAAGACCCAGGCTTACATGCATAATAAGGAGATTGTCCACCTGGAGATGGAGAATGAGAGGGACCATAATGAGGTGGAAAAAATTCACCATCATATATTGGAGCAAGGTCAGTTGGAGATTCAGAAGCTGAGGGAAGAAGGGGAGGTCCTTTGTCTCAAGGTGGAGTTGGCCAAGCTTCAAGCTGGCAAAACAGGTAATTCATCTGGTCCTTCCTTTTCTACTGCTCCCCCTGACTTTGATTAATTCATTGACATTCACCTATTCATCCACCATGTTGCATTCACTGGACTGTATAATTGACATTCACCTATTCATCTATCATGTTGCATTCACTTGACTGTACCATTGACATTCCACTACTCACATACACCATGTTTGTACTGTCAATGTAGTACCATATTTTTTGTTGAAATGGACTTAGTATGATGTTTGTGGTCCAAAGGGTATAGGTTATGCTACATGAGTATTTGGGTTTTGAACTAAACGTGGATGCAGTGTTGTTCAAACAGCCTTTGTATCAAATAGCTCTGAAAGTGCTGACCTTGTGTCCCTCTTTCTTCTCCTCTGCTGTTGTCTCCCATATCTTCAGCCCTCTCTTCAGCCTCATTTATCACCCACTGCATTGTCCTGTCACCCAGTCTTTCTTCAAAGCAGATAATCATGTTGTGAAGAATCATGCAACATGTGATCCAATATACTGCTAGGTGTAAGTCATCATCTTTGTCTATCTTCAACCTGAGTTCTCACAGTGACTGAAAATGGCCTTTAAGGGCTGCAAACACATGCTCAACCCTAATATGGACCTTTCAGATCTTAAGAAAACTAATGGTCGGCTTTTTTTAAATTTGGTATGTACTTTTGGTAAGTATCAATTATATATATTCTGTCTACATGTCAGCCAGCCCCCGCATGGCTTCTTGAAGGGGACTGCATACCATGTCTCACTGGGGTATGCTGAATCAGCCCAGATCAGTGGTGAGCTGGAGCCAGGTTGGCTGGGTCTTGAAATATATGTGTTTCTTGGAACACATATGCATCATGCACACTACCAGGCTGCCCCAGTGCATAGTTGACTATCATCAGATTATGGGGCATGATAATTACCTCCAGTTCAAGGTAAGCTTTGATTTACTAGTCACCATTTACACTTACCTGACAATTTAATGAGAATCATGCCTTTTGATTGTAAAACCTGTCCCCAAACATTCCTGGCCTTGTATGCAAACTAATTGCAGAGCTATCTGCTGCAAATATGCCATTCTTCCATGCATGACAGGTTCATGACTCAGCAAACAACCATGTATGCCACAGTTCTTCAGAGTGAACACCTGGGATGTAGATCTGTTTGTCATGCTGGTCTAAAATGGTGGCCATCACATGGTGTGTGCAGTTCACCACCATCCCTATGCTAACACCTGCCCATTGCCCAACATCCTCTGGTGAGTAGGCATTCTCATAATGTTCTGCACAATACAGAAATACTGTGAGCTGTATAGATATTGGTAACTGTTTATTATTTGATTGATTTTGAAACACTGGGTGATTGCTAATTTGATCCAAAATCATATCAAATACGGCAGGGTTGACATGTAGTTTTTTCTGGAAAAGAGACAGGTGCTGTTCTGTAAAATGCACCAATAGGGGAAGTTGGGAAAGCCTTGGTATCAGCACCTCAGGACACTCAAGCACCTGCACAGCCTCAACCTCATCATGTAGTGTTTGAATCTCACTCAGCAGATGAGTATATGGTGTGGTAATCAATTCCATTATTGAGATTATATTGTTCAATTCTGAATCAGTTGACATATATATATTTGGAAGAAATGGTGGAGTTGTTGGAGCCTAAAACCCTTGTAAAAATCTGAGGACAAAGCTAGGGTTAGCTAGGGTTTGGTGGGTGAGATTTTTTGGCTGAGCGAACATTGAATACCATTACTGTTAATCATTTGCATGAATTTCAAAAGCGATGTCACACATCAGTTCTTCATTGATTATTGAGATATTGTATCCATTTCCAGCCTTGATCTTGTCATGCCAGTCATGCCACACCCTTACTGCATAGTTCAGGACTATCTTGTTGCCAAGGATGTTCTTGTGCTTTAATATTCCAAAAGAGGTGACTAGTGCATTGACATTGGCAGCTGGCCAATTGGCTTTCTTGGCTTGCAGGAAACTCTCAAAGAAGAGTTCTTGGTTCAGTAAGGCATTGTGTGAGGCCCTGACTGCAGCAACTGAGTGGATAGTGAGCATGTCATCAATTTTGGATCCTGAAGGTGTTGTTGGCTTGGGATTTGTTGTTGTTATGTGCTGCATCAGTGCAACCTTTGGGTGAGAAGTACCACAACTCTATGAAATTGAAAGTACTTAGTTTCTGAATGGCATACTGTGAGGGATACAGGATGAGGATGTTGGTGACTGATGATCTGGGCTTGAAACTATTCATTTTGGGCTTTTTCTTTTCAGTATTGTGGCACTCTTTCTCAGCTTCCTTGTTGGCTGCTCTCTCCACTTCCTCTTCCAAACATTGGCACTCTTGCTCAACTCTGAGTACTGCACACTCTGCCTCCTGCTAAGCTTTAGCCCATGTGGTGGCTTACCTGTTTCAGTCTGCCTCCCATAAGGTTGATAACCTCTCAATGACTTGCTGGTTGGATTTATTATAGCCCACTATGAGTCTCTGGCAGATGACCTCAAAGTCCAGGCTGGCATAATTTGGGGGGTTCTCTAAGTGCAGGTCAGCCATAGTGTGGTATAGAGGGATATAAAGAGTATGATACAAACAGGTGTAATAAGGGTGATAGAAGAGTGTGAAAGCTGCTACACTATCCAGGATAGTGAGCACAGATGGAAGTGGCAGAGGAAAGAGTGCAACACCACCACTTTCTACACTTGGCCAAAGACTATGCTCTGCCACATCACTCATGCCTTATTTTGTGTCAGAACTGTCAGCTTTCTATTAGTGTAGAATGTCCTACTCTGATATCTCTACCTTATGCTTAGACATTTCTTCTCTTCTGTTACTATGTACTATAGCTCTAACTCTACTCTGACTACCAGACCAGTTATATTTAGTTACTAATTGTGATGCCTGGTTATAACCTGACTAGTCCCAGTGTATTAGCAATACTTTCCATTCTTTGCTTGTCCTTCATTCTATGCTAATATTATATCCCATGCAACTTCTACCTTCAGATCCAACTCCAGCCCCATTTCCTTGAACTCCAGTGCATTCTCAATAAGCATGCACCCTAGACCCTCCAGACCCTGTACTTAGATTATCTCATATTACTGTACTTATATTCTACTCCTCACTTACCTTTGTACACCGCCTGTTTCCTCCATAGCCCCTCTGATTCTGTGCTTCACTTAGGAGCACAGCTTCATTGCTACCACTTCACCTCCAGCTCTGAGTTACTGGTTCCATTACCAGTGCTCCCCCTCCATATATAAGACTCCATACTATGTTGTAGATACCTCAGTTCAAATATCAACTAAGATTCCCCCAGTCCTCTCTGACCCTCTACTTGAGCCTTGATGGCTCTCCTCTGATCCTCCCTTAACCTTTGTTGCTTGCAACAAGGTCACTCTGACCCTCACCTGACCCTTTGTAAATTCAGGGCAACTGGACTTGTGATAGAGGCACACCACATATAGTGAAGCCAAAGCCCTGTTTGAACTCTGGAGTTCTGGAGTTGTCCTTGGAGATACGTTCTTAACAGCTAACCTTGATATTTTGCCTTTCTAGTCCTGTCTCTGATGCTATGCCTTTCATATATACTGTACTGCCTTCAAACTCCTATATATAAGTCTGCCTCACTAGAGACTTACTCTTCAGTTTGAATATCACTCTTTCTACTTTTCTCTTTCTTCCCTCTTTCTTTGTACTTTCTTGCTTTTTTTATTCATTTACCAGACCCATCAGGACAAAATTGTCAGTCTTTGTGGGTGAACAAGGTCAGCAGGGGCCAGATAGTGCAACTTTGCAATATTGAATACATACAGACTGAGACTGTTGACAGAGTCACACTGCTAGATATTGCTACTGTGAATGAGCCTGTCAATCCTCTTCCAATAAGCAGCCCTTTAAATGGAAGTCTTGTCTTTCAAAAGATGGTAGCAAGAGTGCAAGTACATACTACTTTATTGTTCTTCCCTCCAGACTCACCAGCCATCTAGGTTCCTCCCCTGGAGATGTCAACTCTACCTTTGCCCACTTGTCAGACATCTCATCTGGACTCCCATTATGGGTTTCATATCCCATCTTCTGGTTTTGATAGAGTGGCTTCTCATATTTCCTTGACTGCACCCACATCTCATAGCACCTCAATGATCCAGTCATCTAGGTCAACAGATTTGTTGCCTCATCAAAGTTCCATACTCTTTCCTTCATGAGGTCCCTTTGCAGCTCCTACATCTTGCAGTGGTTCAATGGCCTCCAGTTATGGATTTCATGTCCCACTTCCCAGTTTCACACTGAGAAGAAGAATCAGTTGCAGGCCCAGACACTAATCAAAGGGGCAGAATTCTTGAGAAACAGTATTGACAACAAGGTTTTCTCTTTAATTTTATATATATACTTACTGATAGCTGCTTTTCAGGGTTATACAAACAATATGGCACATCCAGCACTAGCAGCTTTACTAAAGGACTTTTGCTATGCATCTTTGTTGGTCAGTGTGGCTTTCTCTGAGGTCTTTTCCTGTGAGGTCCCAAAAGTTGCTGTATGCCTTGCAGCAACTGTGATAAGGATTCCCCTTACTTTTTTTGTGTTTACTGATGACAACTCTTTCACTATAGTTATGTGCTGCACTTGATGAGTACATTTAGACAGGTGCTCAGCAAGACTGCCAATTTGAATATGTGACCTACTTGAAGATTTTCACTGGTTACTTGGATATGCAATGTCAAATTGACAAAAATCTGAAGCATGCTGCAAAAACTAGGGAACTGCAAGTTACCTGGGCCTTTACTAGGTATTTGAGGTTGTTTATTTTATTATTGATGTCACTGATCTCAAAATTAGGACCATATCTCAGCTGCAGGGTGTCATGACTGTGACAACTCCACTTGCTCCACAGGCAATTCCACTTGTTCTGCTTCATACTTAGACTCCTTTCCTCTCTTCCTCTGACACTCTGTACTATAGCTCCAACTTCATTCCAACTGCAGTGCCAGTCAGTACTTGACCAGTACCTGGTTACATTACCCTGTCTCTCTATTCCTTACTTATGTTCCATTCCTTGCTTAGTGTACTCTGCCTTATTGTTCTGCCTTCAATGCCATGTTCTCATACATACTGTACCACCTCCAAACTCCTGTATATAAGTCCAATCCACTGAGGGCTTACTTCTCAGTTTGAATATTGTAGTCTCTTGTCTTCTTCTCTTCACTGTGATCTTGTCTTCTCTGACCTCCCTTCCATCTGACAGATTCCATCTCCATCCATTTAATCCCTCCTACCCAATCTCTGAAATACAAGGACCTGGGATTGCTAGGGCACAGCACTCCACCTGAGTCACTGAAGCTGAAGTCCTCACACCTCCAAACTCCACCCAGTTTCCCCTTTATGCACTCTCCAGTCAGAGTTAGCAGTGGAGTGGACCTTGACACAGGGGGTGATTGGGTTTAGTGATGAGTTCTGTGTAATTTTAGATTAGTAGTGATGTAATCATGTACTTGCCATGTGTCTACAGACAACCAATATTGATTTATGTCATGTCTGTCTTTTATATGCATGTATTTGTGATCCATTCACAAAGGGATGTACAGATCATATAGGAGTGTTTCTTGGTTACATGTATGCATATATGTATGTACAAGGCTGAAGAGATATAATGGTATCTGTAAGGTCTGTCTAGACATAGAGTTTGGAATTTGGAGTCTTGATCAGGATAAAATGTACAGTACTGTGAAGCTCTGTGGATCTCTTTATTACTAGGTACCTTACTTTAGCATCTGTGATACTGTGCAAATCCATAGAGCTCTGCACAGTCTATGGCCAGTTTGCTGATATACATACATGGGAACAATAGATGGAGGTGGAGTTACAAGACATTGGCAGTAGTCAGTACCAAAGAAAGGTTGGGAATGAGAAAACATAATAGAAAGTACCCATAATAATATCTGCACTGAGTTCTAAACCTCTGCACAAGAACTCCAGTTGGTGTCACTGACTCTGACAAGATCTTGTAGAACTCCAGCCTAAGCCTTGTCAGAGTTTGATAGGAGCACTCAAAGGACTTTGGAGTTTTAGTCTTTGACATTAGCAAGCACCTCCACCACATCAGTAAAGAGCCAAGCCCAAAATGCCCTAAATGTGACTACAGACAAGAAATGGTCCTCCATTACCTGCTGGACTGCCTAGCCTACACCATTGAAAGGCACTGCCTCAAAAGAAAACTCAGACAAAAGGTAACAAGGATAAGTAACCTGCTAAGTAACACCTTGTACCTAGCAGACATCCTAAGATTTGTACACTCAATGAGACATTTCAACAGGACACACAGAGACTTGACACCCCTATCAAAATCAGAAGCCAACCCCCTAGCAAACAGGCAAAACTAAAGATGCCCCCACATCCCTGGCACCAACCAGTCACCCCCTCCCAGCCCAGCACAGGCCACCCAGCCTTACCCTACTCCATAAGAATGGCAGATGAACAAGATTCATATAACAGCTGAGAGTCACTCCCATAGGTTTTGAAATAGTAGCTGTGCTCTGTAGGAAGCTTAGTATCTAATCACTAAGGTAAAACTACAGTATTCTAGCTGCGATGTAGCACTGCTTACATAAGCAGTAAATATACTGCCACATCTCAAAAGCAGATATTACAACAATAGGCACTACACAAGCACATGTAAATGTCTACCAAGGGGCAGTGCCTCAAAGGACAATAAACACAGTATAAAAAAATAAAAGTACAAATAAAAATAAAAAAGCTACAATAAAGAACATTGTAAATTTACTGATGGCCTCACTATCTGTGCAAAAAAGTTGTGACATGTACTGCCCTATAAGGGCTGCACAGGGACTGACCTTGTGTGTCTTCTCAGCATCTTGGTATATATCATCTGTGGGGTTCAAGCATGTGAGTGTAAAGGCATCTTGAATACTCTCTGGAAAAGCACATCGTTGATGTGGAATGAGTTTCCGAAAACCCAGCTTAGTTCCCACATGTGTGGTAATCTGGTGTGTAGACATTCTCCATGAATTCAGACTCGGGCCGCACAATCCCGCCCGAAGATTGCAATCGATACGATTATCATGATTGTCTGACACTGTACATCACAAGGTTACTACTTCCCAATACTCACACAATGGTCTCGGCGCGACTCGACCTAATTTGAGCCACGTTGCCAAACGTAGTCGTCGACAATGCGATGGCATCTTCTGGCTGAATGGTCGCGTAACGACTCGCATTTTGCAACCCGAAAAAGATGCGAGACGCCAATACGCTGTGTAGTACCACCTGGGTTCTGTCTTGTAATTAGAGCCTGACGGCAGATCCCTTGGACAGTATACCCACTGGTCGAGCGTTTCATTCCGTCCGCCGCTATGCTGTTAAAAAAAGAAGGCTTCTTCAATCAACCTTTCCTCGCAATAGAGAGAACAAAGACCACAAACCACGAGAGACTCCGCCAATATATTGGCAAGTGTCATTGCTAAAAGACACGATCAATGGGCAAAAAAGAGGGGACAGGGGATATCCAGGACGTACACAGGAGCGCAAGTGTATACATCAAATTTCCTTCCCATAACGATGTGAAAACATTGGATACATTTACATTTCCGCCTGATGAAAGCCAGAATGAACGGTAGACTGTCACGGTGCACACCACTGGGATTAAAATCCGTCAATAAATCACCGTGGCACCGATCGCCTGGCAACAGGCTTGGAGGGAGAGGAAATAAAGAAGCCTACCAAGTTCAAAGAGAGCGATACCACCGATCCCACTGATGTTGTAGCCCTTGTCCAGTGACAAACAATCTATCCCGATTACATTCTGTCCAGCAGCTGAGAGAAGGGAGAATGAGAGTTAATATTGTTAGTAGCCAGCCCTTTCCTAAATGAGCACGCGTACCCGACCCTGTGCCAGCCACACAGAGCACAAAGAGGAAAATGACAAGGGTCACCAGTGCCTAGCCATGCAGAAGTCAGCAAAATGATTGGGCAACCTGGCTAGTCAAACCACTCACGCAAAACATGGTCATTAGGAATATCCGCATGGGCCGAGAGTCATACCATAACACCACCGTGCGGATACAAAGAAGTCCTTCGAAGATATTCTGTTACATTGATGCAGGTTTCTGAAGCAAAGGATCTCGACCTTCCGAAGCTAACATTGTGATGACAAGGCCCGCTTCCAATGACAATGACGAGGTCATGACTGAGAGAGAGAGGCATGCTATTAACTCACTTCCGGCGACCCCGTGCAAGAGCACGCACTGACAACTTATCAATGATTTTGGAAACAACAATACTCGACCATGGAGCCTACCTTGGATTCCTGTATATGTTTCAGCGTGGAGGCTACTTACACTTATAAGATATCAAGCGATCAGTAGCACTTGACATTCTCACAGTATATGACTATAGTGCACCCAACGATCGGGATGTAACGCGCGAGAATGAAGAATATCTGGGAAATTGTCCATTTGGACTTTTCTTTGGACAGCCAGAACTGCAACTGGTCGAGATGAGTACGTCCCGATGGACGAGCTAGCGCCAGTCATGGGTACCTCGTCTTCGAAGGTCAAGAAATAATCCAATGTCTATCGAACGGTCGCATTTATCCCGTGCAAAAATACAACGGAAGGTACCAGTATTACTCACCCATATCGCACAAGAAGACACTAGACATCCGTGAGTACGAATAGTACCAAAGAATGAGAAACAAAATCGTACCTCTGGCATACTATTATCGGAAATTGCTAGCATTAACTCTGGTATCTGCCGCATCGATTTGGCACATACCTCGAACACTTGTGCGACTTGTGAGGCGGCAACGTCAGTCAGGGTAGCAGTGGACATTTGGAGGCCCTCCATCTCACAAAAGTCATCACTGGTGGCTGGCATCAAAATCTTTTAAAGAATGGTCTTGGGAAATTTCTTAGCTGTTCGGTGATTTCAGGATGCACTCAAGGATCCTGAATGGACCGACTGTCAAGTCAGCAGTGAGCGAGTCGATCCGCTACGGGTAGCGGAAATCGCCAATGCTCCAGCTGCCTAGGAGGTCCTCGGTCGAGTCTTTGATCGAGTGGAAAGCAACTTGATTGCAGCAACACCGCCAGGATGCTCGGGGAATACTTGCTAATTAGAAGGCACATACCCTACCGATCGATGTTCGTCCATTCTCGTTACACACCATAACGGCACACGGCGTCGGACGGGAACGGGCCGATCGGAGAATGCAAAACGACCTCATGATGGGCTCCGCACATTCTCTTTTGGACCAGCATGAAACCTCCCTGAAATTGCCTTTCTCTGCTCGTCTTCGTCCATTCACAACACTTGAACGACTGTGTGTTAGAGTCGTTACACAGCTGCTTTTCAGATGGGCCGAGATGGTATGGCGTCACATTTGCACAATTATTCCTACCGCGTTCCGCGTTTTTGTCACGTGCGCGCCGCGTTCTGTGTGTAACGCTAACTATATCTACGTATATTGGCCCACCTTATCTGGGTGGGAATTTCCGTTCTTCGCTCGAACGCATCATGTCCTTGGCAAAAAGCGCAGCCTGCGTAGATGGCGCATTCACGAGTATCCCAATCATGTGAGTCTGATGATCATGGGTTAGCTTGTTACCAGCAGACCTGCCTTTTGACCAACGTCCCAGAGACCTGAGCAAGTGTGGTACGCAAGAAGAGAGATTGGCCGCAGCATACGAGATCAGAGATGCGTGTATGCGTGTAGGATTTTTCTACAGTACGTGCTTGTTGTCATCAAAGACCGTCATTGAAACCCACCTCGTTTCACACTCTCTAGTTCAAAACCATGGCATTCCCCAGTCGTGTTTGGATAACATTCTGGCTGCGATGCAGACGTATTTTAGTCTTCCAATGAAAACAAAAATGAAGGTACGACCCTCACAATATCGTCGCTTGAACTGCTTGCCCCCCGGTTCTGAATTCGTTTATACGAAGCTATACCACAAGGATGTCGCCAATTTCAAAGGATACGCTCCACCTCTTGATTCAAACATCGATTCAG
The DNA here is from genome assembly GCA_038090235.1 of Pulveroboletus ravenelii. NCBI lineage: Eukaryota > Fungi > Basidiomycota > Agaricomycetes > Boletales > Boletaceae > Pulveroboletus > Pulveroboletus ravenelii. The sequence continues at coordinate 31,197 of JBBPMH010000211.1, read as the reverse complement.
CCAATAACAACAAGGGAGACTTTCACGAAGGCTTTGAAATGGGATGGGAAAAAATCCAAGCGAAAGTGCACGATGAGAAGAGAGCAAATGATGGAGCGATGACAGGTGCCAATGTCTGGCCCTTGGACGACTGTCCGGGATTCAGAGAAACCTGTCTTGAATATTAGTGCGTCGAGTTAGCCTACATACAATGAGGTGCGGGTGTTCCGAGCTTCTTTCCAGTCATGCGGCAGTGAGCGTTGGTAATGTTTTGTTCCCTCTTTTTGCCCTGGCTCTTGGCCTGCCTGAGACATATTTCGACGACAAGGTAGGCTTTTCCTGTTGAAAATTTCCGCGCCTTCTAATCAAGCTCAACAAATCTTTCCAGACTCGGAATTCTGCGGCTATTATGAGGGTACTGCATTATCCGTTACAGGACGGGCACCCCGAGATTGCCGACGAGACTCCTGGTATTGGGGCCCACACAGAGTGATCAGTATTTCTCACTTCCTTCTGCCTTAACTCATTTTTTCCATAGCTTTGAGGTCAGGAATTCAACAGAATGAGGAACGGCTATGACAGATACTGATTTGAAATTTGCCTTCATAGTGTTTCACCATTCTCTGGCAGCAACCGGGGATTCAGGCACTTCAAGTCATGAACTCACAGAAGCGGTGGATCGATGCACCTGCTATCAAAGACGCATTAGTCATTAAGTGGGCCACAGCCTTCGAACTTTGTCTCGTTGTTCACGGCATCCATTCCAGCATTGGCGACCAGCTTGCAATGTGGACAAGTGAGTACTGCTCACATCCCCATCAAGAAGCGAAGGACATTGAATATTTTGTCCTACAGATGACATATTCAAGTCCACTGTTCACCGAGCCATAAATAAGAGCGGCAAGGAGCGGTATTCCGTCCCTCTGTTCTTTGGCACGGACTACCATGTGAACATTGAGGTATGTAGCTTGTCCAATAAAACAAAAGATTGCGTAAAATGATTAACGTATGTGTTTTTGCAGCCCATGCCAAGCTGTGTGTCTGCGGAAAGGCCGACGAGATACAGCCCTACTACTGCCGGGGAGTATGTAAGCAAGCGACTCAAGGAGCTGTATCATAAAGCATAGATCACACGGCGAACCCGAATCATCGCAATCATCAGCCGAAATATCGGGAATCTCTATGCACCAATACTGAACTTCTAAATGTTGTAACTGTATTCGTTCAACGAGTTTAAGGAACCAGGATGTCTTGTGACGAGTAAATAATGTCAGGCAAGGGATTATATTACTCTAAACAGATACGAGTCTCCAACACATTTCTTCTTTGGAGAAGGGACTTGAGGTGGAAGTCTTTCGGTCTTTCCGTTCAACCACCGACCATCCATCTTTTTATGATGTTCTCGATCGGTTCCGCCTAGTGGCGAGATGCCCGGCAACCGGTTGCCATCGTCAATCATGACTTAACCCCCCACCTGCTGTGCAACAGACATGCAACAGGGTAGGAAACCTCGATCGTACCTGCGACTAGTTCGGAGTCCGTACTACGACCTATTATGTATGGGCGGGTGTTCAAACGTTTAGCGCCGCCTCAGTCTTCGTGTTGCGTCCACCCCAGAAGTGACCGGCTGACCGGTGACTTCCCTCTGTGGCTGTGCCACAACCCTTGGCGCTTCTGCTGAGCAGGTCACAGGGCCTCCCATAGCTCTACTATCTGCATTCATCACGGTGCAGTGGCTATCTGGTGGGAAAACATGGGTGAGGCACTGTTCCCACATCCTTGAGTGATGGGGATGTACACGAGGACTCCGCGCTGTGTCCAACGTTGAAATGAAACGATCATAGCCTTGCCAAATGTGACCCGGTGGCATCGAAAGGTAGTTTATTATTACAGTACAAGATCTGAAATCTCGCACCGCCAACTGTATGTATCTCGGTCAGTCGTACAGCGTCGATGTAATAATTACAGTAAAGTATAATAAATAGAGAAACAAATTCCATTGTGAACATGAACATCACCGCAGGAAAGTGGAACCATCAAACACGAATCGAGACACGCAGACCAAGGCAAAGACGAGAGCACCGCATACGAAAAGCTTGTCGCGCATTGGGTCTGCATGGTTCTTCAGACTCTCCCTCTCCATCCTATGGCGTTCCCATGATGCACGCTCTCTGGCCAATTGCGCTTCGGCTCGCCCGAGCTCGGCCTCCGCGAGTTCCCGAGCCTTGCGCTCCTCTCCGAGCAGTCGCGTTCTGAGTTCAGTTTCTGCCCTCTGCGCAGAGAAATCCTCCTTATACCGACGATTCTCGTCCTCAAGTCGGGAGTTTTCTACCGCAAAGTTCGTGACCATTTTCTCGATATTGTATCTGGCCCGCTCCATCTCCTCCAGAGAATTCTCGTTATCATTTTCCTGCAGTGTCTCCCGGGTATCCTTGGTCTCCGCATCTTCCGCGACCATTTCCGCACCTATCCTTCCTTGGAGCGACCCGAGTTCCCCTGTATGACTTCCAGTCTGGCCTGTCGATTCGCGCGCGGCGTCTGCCTCTGTCGTGGTATGAGTAATCTTCGTTCTCTGATCAAACGCATCTCCATGGAAAGAAGGAATCACGGGGTCCCGATTGATCAGGTGGCGAAGGATCGCGTGTGCGGATGCTTGAGAGCCATCGTGGCGGAGCATTCGAGCCCCCTTGTCAATCGCTGGCCCGAAGAGCTCGTCCTTTAGAGAGACCTCGTGTTCTCTTGCCTCACTATCACTGGTCTTTTGTTTAGACCACCCGTTGGTCACGATGAAGACATCCCGGAGGCTCGCATCACCGCAGAACTTGCGGAAGATGAGAAAGCTGTGCCCCGATGGATCACCCAGACGGTCCTCCGTGAGACGGTGCATGTAAATGACACCCGCGAGCTTCATACCTCGGCTACACGTGCAGGATCCAATGAGGAGATGACCTAGGTAAAGCGGGAGTGCGCTTACAGCAGCCCAGAAAAAGAATCACTGATTAATTTGAGAACATTCAGTACATTTTGGGTCGTGTCATCGAAACCCGGAGTGTCAATCAACGTGACAGCCCGCCCATCGAGTGAAAATGTGGAGGATTTCAATTCGGTCGTTCTACTTCCGAATGAATTGCTGGAAGGCAGGTTTGATCCGCTAGCTAGATTAATAAACTAGGGTCATGAAACACTTCATGGTCAGCCATTCCCTCTCTACAGGAAGAAGACAACGCACGGTCGATTTTCCGCTTCCAGTAACTCCGATGACACTAGAGACAAATTCAGGATTCCCCATCAATCATTGCGGTTGGAATTGGACGTACGCAATTGCCACGGGTTGTTCGTGCAAGGCCATAACGCTTCCCGCTTAATCAGGTAGTTAAAGATGCTTCGAGGGAAGGCGAACTTGGAGTGGGGCCTGGACGAAAAGTGCTGAAGAGACGGACACAAGTCACCTTATATCACCGTCGTTCGTTGGCGCGGCGTGGTGTTATACCTCCTTAATGTTATCCTGAGCAGCGCTTAGGAGAAAGACACGCGAAGTCCTTGCTCTTTCGACGATCGAAATGAACCAGATCATAGCCTCAAACCCCCGATTAGGAACACTGGTAACTGGTTGTCTCTGCCGTCATTTCTGCAGCGGTGTGCAGAAATACTCGCGTTCGGACGTCGCTGGGTCGTGGACCTGCGCGAATGTGCGTGCAACTCGGAGTGTAACAACTAAGCTGGACTAAAGGAAATGCACTTGAAGCGTCGTCGTCGGCTGCCACATCACGTAACATGGCACGATATTGCCGCGGCCACAATTGCGATTGGACATAAGTATTCTGAGCGTATGCGTATCAAGAGCTCAAAAGCCGTCTCGGCGTGGTGACCTGGTTCCTCGTTATGTATAGGAATAGCAGTCGGAACCCACAGCATATGCTACACGTATACATCACCCCCTCCTTCGCCTACGTAACGTCTCCATCCTGCGCAATTCTGCTTGATACTCACTCGCAAGCCCTAATACCTTGTCCTGGGCTTCTCGTATCTCTGCCTTCACGGCCTGGACTTCTTCCTGGAGTTCTTCTAGTGCTTCCTCGTCCTGGGCCCGCTCCGCCTCCGCCATCTCCTCGACCAAACCGTTCAGCTTCCTCTGACGCTGAGCTACTAGTTCTGACATTAGTCCGCGCATCTGCTTGTATACGGATGTCTGCGTGATGTCCACACCACCTCCCAACTCCTGCTGGATCCGAAGTACCACAGGCTGCTTATCGATGAGACACCTGATGATCTCGAGCGCAGACTGGCGTGTGTTATCGTGACGCATCATCCTTGCGCCTTTTTCAAGGACCGGTTTAAAGAAAATGTCCTTGGTCGCAAGTTCCTGGTATCGGGCATTTCCGACTTCCGGAGCAACCGTGTCCCACATGCCGGTGACAAGGAGGACATTGGGATAAGTTTCTTCCCCGCAGAGTTCCCGGAACATTTTAAAACTTTGGAGAGAAGACCCAGATACCTTCACGTCTGATATTCTCTGCATATAAATGATGCCCGTGAAGTGTATCCCCGCCCTATGGCTAAAGATGGAGTAGCATGGTCGGTCCTACCACTCTTCAAGTCGGTAAACTATGCGCTCACCTAGTAATGAAGGATGCAGCTATAATTTTCCATATGTCGCTGTCTGTTAGAGTAGTATCCCCAAAACCCGGCGTGTCAATCAAAACCACTTGTTTCCCGCCGACACCGAATTGCGCCGACACTTGTACTTCTGAGGTGCAACTTTCTAATCCTTGCCCTACGCCAAGCGAAGACCCCGATACCAAGTTAACAAACTGGAAATACATCGTGAATGAAGGACTCGTCAGTCAATTCAGTTGATCGGCGTACCGTCGTCTTTCCACTTCCTGTAAGGCCCATGATCCTGATGGGATACTGAGCGTTGCAGCATGATAATGTAAGGAATGGCTACATACGCAATGTAGATGGGCCTTGAATCAGTAGCCTGAGCTACGGATGGCATCAACGTGTCGGCTGCCAATGCCGACTCCTCGTCACGGTCCGCTAACCTCAGAGTTCCCTGCTTTCGCACTGCTATTACGATTGAAATGCAACTCCAGATAGCTGAAAGAATCTGGCCCATAGTTAACTGTTAGCAGCGCTGGACGCGGACAGAGGTGGTTGTTGCTAAGCAAGAAAGTTACGGCCGCTCACGCGACACGTGTTAACAGCACCAGGCGGCACGTTGTATTATTGGGCCAGCCTGGTGTAGAAGTCGCCCGGAGCGGTTTCGATGAATCAAACCCGATTGCGAGGTGAACCTCATGGATGTCCGGAGATCCGCGCGAAACCCCCTCGTCTTGTGGTACCACAATGCATGAAGTGCATTCTCGTTAGGGGTCCCAGAACGATATTTTTGGATCCAGTGGGATGTGTGGGATGAAAACCTCGGTAGAGTTGGGAAGTCGCCGAAATCCGAACGTCTGCCCAGTCGCAAATGGCCGAACGATATGAAGCACTAGTAATTTCATTTCCGCTGTACTTCCAACTATGCCCGGCGCGGAAGTTCTCTCCACCGAATCCACTTAACGCTACTCTTCGAAGTTGTTTCGCATAGTCTCCTTCCGACATGTACCCTTGCTCGAGGCGCTCATCTCGTGTGTGGCGGAAAGCCAAACCAGGCGAAAGTTTCATTCCATGAGTCATATTGGCAACAGAGGGCCAGAACACCGATCAAAAAGCAGCATTGGTTCTAGCACATCGAATCCCTTTGCACACCAAGGCGTGGGGCATCACGGTGACTGTTAGGAGTTGATTTCCACCACTGCAAAGGATGCGCAGGACCCACCTTCAACGAAGGCTGTCGCTGACTGTCCCACAACGGACTCAAAGCTGGCTCACAACACGACACCGACTGCGTGTACTCCAAGCTTGAAGGCAGGTGCACCGTCCAAACCAGTGTTGCGATTTCAAAACAGCACGAAAACCTCGTGGACAGCCTCGAGGTCGATCAGGGCACACCAGGAAGGTAAAAGCAAGCCCTCCACCTGAAGCCATGCGTCCGTCTTGCAGGATGATGCACGGCGCAACCCAGTGATAAAAGCATTGCCTAGGAGACTTTAAGACTCAGCTTCGGTTGTAGTCACTCTCCCTAGTGGATAGGCCTTACCACAGCTCTTGTTTTCAACCCGCCCGGCAACCTAAATTGCGACATTGATGGCCTCCGGAAATGAGAAGATGAGAGTTGCGTACGCCAGTTCTTGCTCTTTGATTTTGCCTTCTTTGAGCATTCTTCTATAGTGTAATGGGAGCGACTGGCAGTGGGAAATCAACCGTAGGTGACTTCGCCCTACAATGCACATAATAGACGAGCGAGAGACCTTTGTCAGTTTATCAATGCCGCAAGTGGGTCAAACTTGGCTGTCAGTGATTCACTTGAGAGCTGCACCATCGACGTGGGAACATCCACATTTTTCCTCGATGGGCGGACTGTCACCTTGATCGATACTCCCGGGTTTGACGACACCTCCCGAAGCGATGCCGACGTCCTCAAGTTGATAGCAGACTATCTCTCCGACTCGTAAGCACTACGAATTAGCTCTCGATCGTAGACTATTCGTCATACCTTTACATGCAGGTATAGTCAAGGGACCAAACTCGCCGGCATGGTTTATATGCACCGCATCACAGATAACAGGATGGGTGGTCCATCGAGAAGAAACTTTCACATCCTTCGGAATCTCTGTGGGGATGCCGGTCTCCAGAACGTCCTCCTCGTAACCAACATGTGGTCCAAAGTGGACCCCGATGAGGGGGAAGCAAGAGAACGGGAACTTGCGAGCAAGGAAAAATTCTTCAAGCCCGCGATCGACAAGGGGGCTTCGATGCTTCGCCATGACGGTTCGAGGGCATCAGCACATACAATCATACGTCAACTTTTTGGTCGGCAGCCCTCAACGTTCCTTATTCAAGACGAGATGGTGGATCAGGAAAAGGATCTTGCCCACACCACCGCTGGCGCAGATATTGTGTGCGAATTGAAGAAACAAAGCGAGCGTCACGAACAAGCGCTGGAGGACTTATGCCTAGGAATAGAGGCCGCAAGACTTGCAGAAGACGAGGAGACAAGGGAGGTACTCCAGGAAGAGGCTAGGAAAGCCCGGGAAAAGATAGAGCAAATGCGGGGCGGCCTCGAGCGGATGGTAGCGAATTTCGCAACGGAAAACTCGCGACTCGAGAATGAGAATATGCGGTATAGGAAAGATTACAAGAAGCAGAAGGCGGACGCTGAACACAATGCCCAGTTGCTTGAACGGGAACGTAGGGCTCGTGAACTCGCGGAGGCCGGGAAAAGACGGGCTGAAGCGCAGCTTGCTACCGAACGCGAGTCCCGGGAACGCGAAAAGAGGGAGCCCGAAAGGGAGAAAGGTGGACAACAAGAACAGCAGGGGCGAGAGCGTGGTAGCCAGGAGCGCGAGAGGAAAGAGCGCATGATGCAGGAACGCGAGAAACAAGAACGCGAGAGAAGGGAACATAGGGAAAAGGAACGTGAGCAGCACGAAGCAGCGGAACGTGCCAAAAGGGAGCAGGAGAGAATGCGGGCGGAGTCGGCGAGGGAAAAAACCACTAGTTCTGGCTGTTTAGTGCAGTAAAACCCGCGCGGTCTTGTGGCTGGGTTGCATTCCGATGGTGTTTTCTCTTGCTATTCGGGTTGGGTATAGTCATATTCGAGGAACATCAGGACGAGGACTGAGGATACGTCGGTGACTCGATCTGTTGTATTGCGCTATACCACTGTGATTGTGACTTACCTCTCACATCCGACACAAACCTGTTCGCTAGTCAGTCCACCTTGGTGCTCGTTGTAGGCGACAGCAATGCCAGTTTGACATGCTTGTCAAACTATCTCAAAGCTATCTCACGGCTGGTCAAGGGATCCACGGTGGCGAGAACGTAACAGAAGAGGCATATTTGTTGCACGCTTACTGTTTCCTTTCTTATTTTCTTGCTCTATCTCTCTTCATAGTATACATGTCGTCTCTCCTACGATACCGCTTACGCCTGTCATCTATACGGTTCGCTCACTATATAGATCTCATCCCCTACGGTACCGCTTTCCCACTTTCGTGCTGGTTGATTCTATAGGTAGAGTCTTCAGCGCCGTTCCACGTCCTGTAAGCCTTACGGTTGATTCTATAGCATTGCTTCAGCGTGTTCTTGTGCGTGCAACAATATTACCGCGGTTGTCGCTCATTTGCATTCATTGAACAGACAATCACTCCGCGACCTCGCTGGAAGAATTCGCATGGGAGACTCGTACTATACCCGCTTCGACGGCTTGCAAAAAACAAAGAAACAGCGGTGCTACTATATGTACTAACTAAGTGACTAGGCCAGATGTGCGTAGCTTTGACCTCCCCCGCGCGGCTTCGAGTTTCGACCTTCAACTTTTCAAGAAGGCTCATATACCGATGTTTTGCATCAAATCCGGGGTACGATCCAGCCACTGTTTCGGGTTCGACTGCGCCACATAGGATGGGCTCGACCGCCCGCTAGTGCATCGTATGTGCTAAGAGATTAGCAACTAGCGATGTTCCAGTGGCACGTTTGTTGACGAGGACAATTGACTTCCCGGAGACCTTTCCTGTACGCCGATAATGGATGAAGGTTTTCCGTTGGGTGCACTTGACAACCCCGGTGAGCTTCAGGTTGCAGCCCTCTCCTCTTGTGCACCAGCTGCTTATTCACGCAAATTACTCTCTTTTGGAAATCAGCGGATGCGAACCGATGGTTGGAACTTGTCATTTTGCAGCGTACTATTTCACCGTTGCGTACTGCATCCGAGCGTTCATTCTTCGGTTCTAATTCGGTTCCAATCCAGATCCTGTCATCCTGTGAACCTCACAAAGCACTTTGCTTATTGATGCAGCGATAGCCCCTTCAGGGGCAGGAGGCGGTGGTTTCTTACACTGGAATATCTGTGCCCTTTTGTCGATTTACCAAGCTACGCATTCTGTTCTCCGTGAGGCTTTCGTCGGTCCCTTGGTAGGCTTGTCAACTAACAATGGCATTGTAGATGTCGACCGAGATGAATTCTCGCAGTCAAGCTGCTAGGACCTCTTGTCGAGCATAGTGGGGCACATCGATTAATCCGAAGCTCCGGTCTTCGTGGGATCTTAATGTCAATTGTCAGCGGACCGCCCGTCCACGTGAGACTCTTTGTAAGCACTATCGGAACTTGACGCTCGTCTTTCACAGGAAAAGAAAACCCTTCCAGCACTACCGAACCAGGTCTTTCACGGTTGGTCCTTCATAGTACCACACTAGATGAACGTGAGTTCGAACTACGACACGAGTCAATTGGAACTCAAAGTCGCAACGACGCTCGTTCAAGGCAACTGGATCACCCCCCACTAGTGTGAACCGCTCTATGTGTATTTGAAATCTTATGGGCGCTATATGGCGCCTGACGAACAAGAGGAAGATATAGACTGATAGGACGGGAGATATTTAAACTCATACTTTATTTCTTCCATAGCAACTCCCTCTTTCCATCGACCTCCTCTCTGCAGACATGTACGCTCCCGGTCTCCCTAAAGTGCTAAATAGCCGATCCATTGTTTACCTTGACAAGTCTAGCTTCACTCTCGATGTTTCAGGCGTGGCCGGTTTCTTTGGTGGAGCCGAGGCTGCTTCTGCAATGGCCACCGTCCATATCTGCAGAAACCGGAAGACGTGGGGGTGGTATAATTCTCCTGGCTCATATGAAGTCGCCAAGCAATATGGCCTCCTTACCAAATTTGGCTTCTTCTTTGGAGGTGGCCATGCTGACCCGGCAGAACTGCTCACCTTGTTCGAGCTAGATGGTTCCAAGGGTCCCCCATTCCTCCGAGTCCACTACGGTAGCATCATCCCCCAGACGGACCATCTTGCCGCAGTCTTCATGAGGAAATTCTCATCCCCCAAACTCTTCCCACAAGGGAGGCGCCCTGTTGGAGCCGCCACCACAGGGCTTCACAATTTCCCCAGGAGCGCATACCCTGAAGATCCTAAAGTGCTCTCGAAAGAGAGGCAGCCTGTCGGAGTCACTATCGTCGAACTCCACACTTGCCCTGAGAACGAGGTGCCGCTAAAGCCCATAAATACCCCACAGAATTCTCGAAAACTCGCCGCCCTGCCAATTATTGTCAGCGTAGGCTCTTGTGTTATGTGCGGGGTTGTCAAAGACTGGTTTTCGTTTTCACTTATTCTTCTGGGTATCATCGCCAATGGCCTTTCTTGTCTTGCCATCGGCTCTTCCAAGCTGGTATTCATGCGCCCCCAACTTGCTGGTGAACCAGACCCGGATCCCCGTGAGAAACACCACCATCACCCCGCCACATCACGCCGTGTCAGCGGCATCCTCTACACCGCCACCGAAGTCGTGTTACTCAAGGGTCGAGAAGATGCAGCCATGGCAGTAGTCCAGAGCAAGTTTGCGTTTCCCCCTCATCCTCTCAATAAATCCATCCATCGATTCATCGGGTTCTGCTCCGTTCTCCTCCTTGTCCAGTTCTTTGCACAGCTACTGGTCATCCCACAAGCATCCCTTTTCGGCCAGATAATGTTTGTGACCTCCCTGGGTGCCTCGTGGTGTTATAATATATTGTTATGCTCTCTTGACAAGACGGAAGTTCAGCAGAGGATCCTGCTAGAAGAGGTTCTCAAGCTCAAAGAAGGCGATACGCAAAAGTATCAGTTGGACAACTGGCCTGCGATGGTCGTTTTCGTTCTTCTAACCCTGGCACTTGAAGATGACGAGATAGAGGTGCACGAGCTAGAGATTGTGCTCAACACACTCATCGGCGACACCAGCAACGTTTGGGTAACGTGGAGGTCAGCACTCATGGAGCAAGTAAAGTCACTTCTGGCGTTGAAGCGCAAATCCGCACTCTCAAGGGTGAGCTTGGATGTAGTGGAGGGCTTGAAGGTCGATGGTGAATCCGGCTGGCCTTTAAAGGGCATTAGTCCCAAAATGAATGTACACCTCGATGAAGCGCAGTCGGGAATGGATATGTTCAAGGAAAGATTCCGCCGCATAAGATCGTTTAGCGATCAGCAGCACTATGATGCACCTTCTCTTGATTATGTTTAGCTATGGTACAATAGTCTACGTTAGAAACCAGCCCGTAGATAGTATCTTTCTTTCTCTTTATTACCGTCCGACCTACACTCGTTGCATTACCGTATTTTGCAACGATGGCTACAAGAGTCGAACGTTTGCACGAATCCCCCTAGAGTAACTGGTATAATCTCTTGGAAGACTGAGGAGAGTAAATACACGGGCGTTCCAACTATATACTTCATCGGCTAGTCACTAATATCGCTGGATCAGTAACCTAGGCGCTGAACTGAGTCCGGAAGCCTTCTTCCGCTGCCTGGGTTGAGGGCTAAGTCATTGTCTATCAGTCCGATTGTTGGTTGCCTCGCTACATATTTGGACATCGCTATTTTCCACATCGTATGGTCTGTTTACATGGTGTCACATTGAGATGTACATAGCCATCGATACGTGGGCTGCCATTAGCGGACCGTTGAACGTTGAAACGTTGAATGTTGAACGTTTGAACATCAAGTAAGAATAACACTTTAGCTAATCACATAACTATGTTAAAGGAGGCCCCCCTAGTTCAGATCAGCAGGTCTACCAAATGATAGCTCGGACGTTCAATTACAGGGGGGAATGCTCGAGTGTATAAGAATTGAAATCCCCAGGTTTGACTATCCAACTAACCAGTGCTCTATAAATTCCGAAAAAAGCGTTCCGGTGGTATGAAACACACTAAATAAGCATGACCTTCTAATTGCATTAATCTATTCGTTTTCGACCCCTTCCTCTTCCTCAGAGAGGAGCCTCTCGACCTCCAATGCAGCCATACAGCCACTGCCTGCGCTGGTGATTGCCTGTCTGTACCGCTTGTCCTGAACATCACCCGCTGCAAAGACGCCCTTGACGCTAGTTTGTGTTGTTCCGGGCACAGTGACGATGTAGCCATCTTCATCCGTCTGCACTTGGCTACGGACAAGCGCAGTAGCGGGTTCGTGCCCAATGGCGTAAAACAGACCATTCACAGGGAGGTCCTTTGTTTCGCCTGTGAGGACGTTCCTGACGCGGAGGTTGTTGAGAAGGTCACCGTCGCCCTGGCACTCAATAGCAACCGTGTTCCAAAGAATAGTCTACACAAGGAGGGGAAGGGAAAGGGGTCACGCGACTCACGGCTGGGTGAGAATGAGCATACGTACGATCTTGGGATTGTTCATCAAACGCTTGGCCATGATTTTGGATGCGCGCAGTTCTCCTCTGCGCACCAAGACGTAGACACGTGAACCGTACTTCGTAAGATCTATGAAAGAGAATGTGATTAAGATATTAATAAACGAAACATCTGTCGCTTACAAGTCGCTTCCTCCGCAGCAGAGTCTCCGCCACCTATGACGGCGAGGGGTTTGTTCCTGCCGAACATGTCGTGTGAGCATACAATGTGTGGCACAGTGCAATAGAGTTCACCTGAAGATCGGAACGGCACCGTCACAGACTGCACAGGCACTAATCCCACTCTGCCAGTACATCTCTTCACCCATTAATCCAAGGCGTTTCGCGCTCGCACCGGTTGCGATAATAAAGGTGTCTGTCGTCTCGGGTTCCTCGCTTTCTTGACCTTCACGCCAGAACCGGAACGGGCGGGCGGACAAGTCGATCTTGGACACGGTTTCCGTGATGACCCTTGTTCCAAATCGTATGGACTGCTCGCGGAACTTGTCCATCAACTCGGGTCCCATAATCCCGGCGGGAAAACCAGGATAGTTCTCGACTGAAATGGGCAAGCGAATAAGAATAAGCAGGATTGAAGGATGAAGGATGGACGCACTCTCAGTTGTCGTGGTGAGCTGACCACCAGCAGCAAAACCATTTGCCATAAAACCTTCGAAGAGGACGGGATTCAGATTGGCACGTGCAAGGTAGACAGCGGCTGTGTGCCCTGCAGGACCAGAACCGATAATGACCTAGACAGCGTCACGGACACAATAAATGACATCCATCCCGTCGCACACTCAAAGGAGACGTACAACTTTGGAATGCATCTTCGTGCTTTTGGGTACAGCTCCATTTGTGAGGGGTGCCATGTGGCTCACGTTTCGAGTTTGAAAAGGATTTTCCTCGAGAGGGAGAACGGATATGTGCGTTGCTGGAAATAACACCCGGAGGGCTTTTGTAAGTGTGCGAGTGCGTGAAAACAGGATGACGGTGGCAGGGAGAGATCAGTCAACTGATTCAGCAAACTGTGCCAACGGAGCTGGATGACCGAGTCACGTGAGCGTAATACACATCGTGTCACGGGATTTTAGTCGTTTTTTTCCAGGAATGTCGCCGGCTAGCACCCTTGTATCAATCATACGACCGAATCATTTGGACAGCCAGGCAAACGTCCCATCTCGTTCGGTTCAGGTACGATATAATGACCCCATAGTCGCATTTGGGTTGCTCGAGAACGTTCGACATCAGCGACTCTGTCGGAAATGGGTTCCCAAGCGCTCCTCTCCGGAAAGTGTCCCGGCACAATTAGCAAATCGGTCGCCGATTCAGGAGGCACACTGAGTAGCGTTTTCCACGTACTGATTGTCGTCAGGAATGTTCTTACCATCAGAGCTGCCCTGACGTGCGCGTGAACGCACGTCCCGGGGATCCCACCATAGTGGGTGTCATCAATCCTGCCGGCACAGGAATAGGTGGGATAACGAACGTGTCGTGTGCCCTTCAGGTGATTCGATTACCCTGCGTACCTCCATCATAAACCCTAGGCTCAACGAAACCATCTACCCCGCGAGGCCGACTGTTGTTAAATTTTCGCAAGGCACTACAACTACCAGCACTGATCTTCAAGGTTCATGACTGAGGCACACGCGGGCCAGCGCGATCCCCGGCGAGAACTGCAATTGAGCGGTGTTGCTAGACTGCCGTATACCACACTCGGCAGGATAGCATCTCCTCCCTCTCCGCTGCTACCGCCTCCCTCTGCCTAACTTGACCTGCATATCAAACCCTGTTTGTTTCACAGTCCTATTTCTGTGCGAGACGTGTCTTGCCCATCCATGTGGAGTTGATACATTCTGGCTTGCGCTATGTAGGCGACCCAGGTGCCAAGTAACAGACAAATTACAGAGTGAAGAACCACTCTTGGAAGCCTAAGTGTTCCCAAACAGACCTATTTGGCTATCGTATTGGCTGCTGTGGCTGATGCCCCAAGCCAGCAGGGTGTCGAAAATCAGCACAACATTCTCTTCCCCAATAACATGCGAGGTAAGGGGGATCGGCGTAAATACGGATGAGTCCCGTAGGTATACTCACGCTTCGTCCAGTTGCCAATCTCCCCATGATGAAGCTAAGATTGGCGTATTAAGGGATAACGCCGATGGGACTTGTCGATCATTAACAGCGAGCCGGAAACTTTCACTGTTCAGATGTTCATCCCGGTCTGCACCGTCCCGCATGCATACCATAGTGAATGCTCCCGCAATGCGGGGAAGATGACGGCTCACTTGATGACTTTCTCAAGTCAGAATGAACCAAGAACCGAAGTAGACAATACTGGCATAGTCAAAGGTGGAACTATCTAATGTGGATAGTGGCTATTGGAGTGACAAAGTTGCTTGCGAGTGGGTTTGGTATGACCTACACAGCAGCACAGAGGTCAGGGGGTGGTCGATATCAAAGATGTGATCTCGGGATGGAGATGGGATTCGTTCGGCGCATGCTTTCTACGGGCCAGTACGTGTCCGAGTCTTCTTGGAAGATGGGAATATGGAAAGGCAATCCAGGGTAAACATAGCATGGACTCCACGTTTGGAATTGTCCAGCAAACTACCAGCGACGACTCAGATGTGGCGGTTCTAACTGGCTCAAACTGAGTTCGGTCCATCCCGAGTCGGGTGTTTCAGCCCGAAATAAACCCTAACCCCACAACAGGTGCAACCCACGGCCAGCGGGTTTCTCCCATCAAACGCCGCCTGGCCAATACCTTTTCCCTCCCGCAGGTCATCATGGAGTACGACCGAAAATCCACCGTATCTTCCTTCTACGGCGCACGCAGGTCCATCGATGTCCTCAATGACACACCGGCGCAAGTGAATCCGCATCACAACCTCCCCCGGGGTGCCGCTCGGCCCCGCACCGAATCTCAGTCTTCGTTCTATGCTGACCGCCAATCCCGCGCGTCGCAAGATCTACTTCATAACACGCAGTCTGCAGGGTACAATGCCTCTTCCTTCTTTGCCGCAGGCAGACAAGAGCCGCTCAAGGGTGGTCGTGACGAGGAAGAGGAGGCAGGACAGCAGGAAAATTGGGATGTCTTTGCGGATTTCAACAACACCGGTCCGAGGTATAGCACTGCGTTTAGCATCGGAAAACACCAGGAGCCTGCGTGAGTGGTTGGTTCCCTCGCTGCGTTTGTGTATGTCGTTCATGTTGCACTTGGAACACACACAACAGTTACCAACCGTTACCGCCCTCTATGCCTCCCACTCCGAGAAAAGTGGAGCCCATTGATAGTGGTAGTGGAACCTCGCAGGTCGAACTTGTCACCGTACCTGGTCTCGGAGCCGAATGGGAGCGCTCCGAAATGAAACAGATGACGAAAGCAGGCAGGAGGGAAGTCAAGAATGACGAGCGTCGTGCAAAGTGGAAAGCTTGGAACCGAGGCGAGACAGGTCTTTGCGGCGCCAAATGGTTCACCAAGAAGTTTCTCGTGTTCTTCATTTTCGCCTTGTGTGCCATGTCAGTGTCTATCTCCTCCTGCCCGGTCGTTGGTCTGGTACTTATGCCGTTGCTGCGTGGTTTTGTGACAACAGTATTGCCATCATACTCGCTATCACTATCCCTCGCGTACCGGGCATCTCCTTCTATCAAGCTTCTCCACTCATCGCTGCTTCAGGCAACTTCAATGAGTCAATACCCACTGAATTCTCGCGTTCTCCAGCCAACTTTTCCTTCCCCGCCTACGCCGAGATCCAAGTCGACACGAGTAGCAATATCATTCCCCTCACGTTCAACCATATCGATGCTCAAGTGTGGTACCCCTCCAGTAACTTCCAGATCGGCACGGGTTATTTTGGAAAAGTGACACTTCCTGCGCATTCCTTCCCAATCATCCAAATCCCGCTCAACTTTTCATATATTGCCCCCAATGACACGGATCCGACTTGGGTTGCATGGTATAACGCATGTAAAAACCCGGCGACGTACACGAATGGAGTCCGACCTGGTGCGTTTTATCCTCATTTTTCCTTGTGGACCGGATGCTGATGTATACGCGGTGTCGGACCATGGTGTTCAGGTGTGAGCTTCGAGATCATTTTGCAGATGCACATTCAAGGTCTGCTCTCGACGAGTACGGCATCTGCGCAGGTGGACTCTACGTCGTGCCCCTTCCAGCTACCCGCAAACAGCGCATGAAGACCGGATCTCTTGAACTCGTCACACACATATTTCACCTCCCCTCGTACTGGATACTCGCTCTGGACGCTTTTTTTTTTTTTTACTGTGCTGACTCCAAATCGGTGGATATATCCCCTCTCGTTAGAATCCTACCCTCTCATTGTGGTCGCCCCTATTGCAGCCATTGCGCACCACGCTTGACAGGGTTTTCTCGGCATGGACTCGTTGCATGTGGACAGACTCGTCTATTTTTACCCGTTTACACTGGTTCTTTGCAAGGCCACCTTCGTTTACGACATGCTTCCCTCTCTTTCTCACTTGCTCGCGCACTCCTTTCCATACGACTTGCGCCTATTTATCTGCTGAATACTTTTTTTCCCCTGTAAAGAATACGTTGAGGTGGGCCGCGTGCAGTACATAGCTTGTGCGATCAATTCACTCGGAGGTTCGAACCAAAATACTGGCATGCGAGGCTATTCGATGATTTAGTAATGCTACAGTGAGGTTCGAATTACACCGGTGTGACACCGCCCTTGAGCCTATGGCAGTGGGCGAAAGCAACCGATATTCTACTATTCTTCTATTCTACAAGTCGTGTCGGAACCGTCCAAGGTAAAGTCACAAGCCTCCTGCTGCGGGGTTATATTGATCCGTAGACCGTCCCTCGTGCGGACGCTGAAGGCTTCTGGCAAAACCTGAGATCGTATCGTCCATGACCGTTCGTTCGTTCCACGGGTATCGATGTATAATATGAAGATCGCCGGCTGCATTGAAAACAAACGTTAGAAACGAGGCATCAAGAAAATGCTAAGCAAAGAAAGAAGAGAACAGAAGAGGTTACGAAAGCGCCGTCTTTGAAATTAGGACGGGCGGAGATTAAAGAAGAAAAACTGTCGGCGTCTTCGTGAGCGCGGTCAGCGACGGATAGAGATCCGAGTCAGGGGTCAGGGACTGGGGTTAGACGTTCAAGCTTCGATCATGGCCCTGGGAGGGGAGGGGAGGTGCTGCGGCGCTTGGGTGTACGAGGGAGGGCGTTCATACGCTGGGAGATAGTCGGGATAGTGGTCATCGCCCCGAGTGTGAGAGTTGGAGAGGGCGGCGCTGGAAACCACCGGCAGCTCCACATGTTGAATCGGGGGCCTTGCCCAGGAGTGAGGTTCGCTCATGGGAAGGTAGTGGGAGCGAGGACGACGGGCTGTGTTGGGAGGGGTCAGGACATCATGGAATGCATACACACATATGAGTGAAAAGTGTACGTACGCATGACTTGGGATTGACGACGTCGGGAGCGGGATATGTAGTTGAATGCTGCGATGAGGATGGTGAAGGCGACTGGAGAAGTGTCGGTACCCCGGATCTCGTTAGCCTGGAGAGTAGCACGCAGGGAGACATGAGGATACCCACGCGAGCCGAGGATGATCCCGAGGATGGTGTGGGTCTGCATAGCCCCGTTCGATGGCGAGGGCAAAGGGGAAGGCGAGGATGAGGGCGAGGACGAGAGTAGCGAGGACGATGACGTTGCACCCGCCTCTAAGACAGGGCCCACGCGGAGAGACGCCGGAATGAACAATGCGGGCATTACACGAGGCAGGGGGGAGGGGAGAAAGTGATCGTGAGGATCAAGTTCCCATCGTAGGCCATTAAAATAAACAAGACAGACCAGTGCCCTTTAACCCCGTGCGCTGCGGAAAACATAGCATCACTCCACACCGCCAAGAAAACGATGGGTTCGGGACGCATTGGTTATGTGGTATCCTAGCGGCTACCTGGGCTTTCCCCATGTTAGCGTTTCAGTCGAGGTCCCAGGTTCATGGATCCGTCAAACCGAGGGCAGCTGTGGGGTAATTTGTGGAGGATTTAACAATGTCGACGACTCGAACGGACTGGCGGCAGTGCGGCAGTGCAGCGCCCCTTAAAGCTGTCCATAAAGCTCCACTCTAAATCCCCATCTGCGCTTCATGCCTTTGTTTCAACTAGGCCATAGTGATCGTCTCCCCGAAACGGAGGGTTAATGACTCGTGTTTCATACAGGAACGAACATTCCTCGATTAAGATGAAGTCGAAACGGAGGCATTGCCGTGGCCGCCTACCATGATGTGGAGAAGAGATAAAGTCAGGCTACTCGAGATGTTTGACAAACTGTGCGGGTGTGGCCCCGAGGGCGGGATAATCAAATGGACGCTGGAAGCGCAGGCCTGGCTCTGCTCGTCTGCTCGACCGCGTCATCCGCCCATTCTGTCCACTTGATCAGTGTTGATCTCTTCGCCTTCTATATTAGGCAGTGTGCGCCGTTTTAAACCATTGTGCCATATTCGGTTGTAAGATCGCACATTAATATAATTACGTCTATTGATCCCGCGGGAGCTTTGCCGCATCACGGGACTAGTGATTCCGACCCGATCTTGCCGCAACCACAGGCGCATCCGCGTGCTGGATGTGGCGGCTGGAACGCATCTCTTCTTGCATTCTCTCCTCAGTGCACAGTAATTGACTAGGGCCAAGCACGTACCCGTGCGGCGTGCACCATGATGAACTGAACGTTCCGTTGATCGCGACCAATACCCCATCGCTAGAAGAACGAGCACCGCTGGGAAGGGTATGTTATATCTCGTTTATGGCTACCTGAAAACCTCTCACCGATTCCGATAATGATGGAAAGGGTATAGATGGGGTTTTCGCAAAGGAACATGATGTTCAGGGGGGCAAATGGAGTCATGGCGTGAAAGAAAAAGGTGAAATGGCCTGTAGAAGGTCGGGCTGCAAGAGCGCGGTCGCAGGGAGGACATGCACACAGTATAAATAGTCTTGCCCCGGGCGTTGGTCCCGGAGAAAATTCTCTTGCGGGCTGTGTCTTGCGGGCTGTGGCCAATCGTGACATCAACACGAGCGCTAGTCGCCAATATGGGAATGCCCATGTATAATAGAATTTGGAATATCGGATACAACACCGCACAAACACCCTCTTTCCATGCCCACCTTGATGTCCCCAACCTCGGGGTTGTCGGAGGTCACGATCAGAACTTATCGGGGTGCTGGTGATCCTTCTACCAGGTCGCCTCTCACAAGGCCATACGTATAGCAGCATTCAGGACCAAAAACAATGCGATCTCAACGTGAAGTTGATCATAAAAGTATAGGTTCAAATGTAAAACCTCATTCTTCCAACCAGACCGGCCGAGCTTGTTACCCCGCGGGTAGGGGAGCTGCGCCCACTGCTGGCTGTCGTCATCCTCTTGCGGGAGGATGCATGTATCCGTCCGATGTGAGGTCAGGCTGTTTCTACGTTAATTGATTCTGTATCCTGAAAGGGGCCTGACGTACAAGTCTTCCATTCCACTGATTGCCACCGAGAGATTCTTGACTTAGACCTTTTATATTTTGGTGAGTCCCACACCGCGTACACAGCACATTCAAGTTTATATTTTCATTTCTTCCAGGATTCGATTTAGGTTCGCCATGGGGTCTGTGCACACAGGATCCATCTCATGTGTGTCCTGTATCTATCGGGGGACACGGTCCATCTGTGACATGAACACATTAGATATGCCAGAAATTCCATGAAACAATATAACCCTGACTGAGCGGATTTGGAAATTCTATTTCAGATTGATGCAGCGGTGGACCGATCATGAGCGCCTCCAGCAGCCCTTCTTCCCCCTTTTACAGCTTGTAGGTCCGGATCGCACTTGTTCTCACATCCGTTGTTCCCTGAGAGAAAATAGGGCCGCGGATCTACGTGTGGTCCGTGAGGCCGCAGGTTGCTTTGCAACGTTGGCCGGACGGTCTCTGAAGTGGCGGAGGAAACGATGCATGCGGATATCGGGTCTACCGATGGACCGACGTCCAGGACCGGTCATGGGGAGGATTGAGGGATGTCCTCCAAGTCGGTGACAGTGACGTTTCTGTAAGACGCTCAGATAAGCATCCTCTTGGAAGAGTTCCCAGCTCGTAGATCCGGGTCGCAGTTGTTCTCACATCTGTTGGTCGCTGAGGGAAAATGGGGTCGCGGATCTACGTTTGTTCCGTGAGGCCGCAAGTTGCTTTGCAACGTTGGCCGGACGGTCTCTGAAGTAGTGGCGGGGGAAACAATGCATGCGGATGTCGGGTCTACCGATGGACCGATGTCCAGGACCGGTCATAGAGAAGATCGAGGGATGTCCGCCAAGTCGGTGACAGTGACGTTTCTGCAAGACGCTCAGATAAGCGTCCTCTTGGAAGAGTTCCGAATCTCATTTCCGAGGACCCGTAGGTGCGCCACTTACTGTATCACAGCCCCCCTTTCTGTCATCACCCAATTATATGGCTACGTATATGATCGGGTCTGTTCGTTTCTTCCCACACAGTGTGCACCCCATTTTTGATACCCCAGACCGCGACACCGTTTGCTTATCGTTCCCCCGAAGAGTAGACGATTGATAACGAATGCCGAAAGTTCGGAAGGATCCACAAGTGGCGGCCACAAGTTCGCACGCTCGCCGCCACTTGCTGTTAGCTGTAAAAAGAAACGCAGAGGGAGAAGTAACTTTCAAATCCCTCATAAGCACGCCAGGGTGACTCCCTTAGCATACCCTCCAAACGGTGTATCAATCGCCCGAAGATAAGGGTGGTGTGAACGAGGGATCGACGGCATACTTTCCCTTTCAAGCGTGCGTACAGGTAACGGCCTCGCCGAGTCAGCAAGGGGGGGGGAGAAAAAGGGAACACACAAGTGAATCCTTGGAATGTCGATGGTCTGAACCTCGGCCTCGGTCGCACGATTCACGTCATTAGGCTCGATCCATACGATCCGTGTTCAAGGGAAGCTGGCCGTCCGCACGAATGAGCACATGCAGATGGTCATGCCCATACCTGCGACGACGTTGAGATGCCAGTGTGACCGTCGGCTTTCTGGAAAATGAGTACATGTACGTGGTTGCGGCGGATTCTCACCGGGGGTGAAAATGGAGGTCGTCGTCGAGGACTGGGAAGCGGTGGAAACGCGTCCCCACGCCCCAAGGTAGTGCTACCTCTTGTCTGAGATTACTCATTACGATCGCGCTGGTTTACTCAGTCGGCATGCTCTACCGGATGCGGCTTGTATCTGTTTGGTCCTAATGGCTTAATCCTAATGCCATTACAACAATCATATATGACTTGCACACGTCGCACTTTCAATGTTCCTCATATATGATACTCGCTCTGGACGCTTTTTTTTTTACTGTGCTGACTCCAAATCAGTGGATATAACCCCTCTCGTTAGAATTGTTGGACACCAGCCCGTAGGTAGTATTTCTTTATTACCGTCTAACCTTACACTCGTTTATTTTTACCCGTTTACACTGGTTCTTTGCAAGGCCATCTTCGTTTACGACATGCTTCCCTCTCTTTCTCACTCGCTCGCGGATTCATTTCCATACCACTTGCGCCTATTTATTTTACTTGTTGAATACGTCCTGTAAAGAATACGTTGAGGTGAGCCGCATGCAGTACATAGCTTGTGCAATCATTCACTCGAGGGTTCGAACCAAAATACTGGCATGCGAGTGTATTCAATGATCTAGTAGTGAGGTTCGAAGTACACCGGTGTAACACCGCCCTCGAGCCTATGGCAGTGAGCGAAAGCAACCGATATTCTACTATTCTACAAGTCGTGTCGGAACCGTCCAAGGTAAAGTCACAAGCCTCCTGCTGCGGGGTTATATTGATCCACAGACCGTCCCTCGTGCGGACCCTGAAGGCTTCTGGCAAAACCTGAGATCGTATCGTCCATGACCATTCGTTCGTTCCACGGGTATCGATGTATAATATGAAGATCGCCGGCTGCATTGAAAACAAACGTTAGAAATGAGACATCAAGAAAAGGCTTAACAAAGAAAGAAGAGAAAAGAAGAGGTTACGAAAGCGCCGTCCTTAAAATTAACATCATTCTTAGGATGACGGGTATTAAAAAGAAAAAAAAAGGTGTCGTTGTCTTCGTAAGCGTGGACAGTGTCGGATGGAGATCCGAGCCAGGGGTCAGGGCTAGAGTCAGACCGTCAAGCTTCGATCATGGCCCTGGGAGGGGAGTGGAGGTGCTGCGGCGCTTGGGAGTATGGGGGAAGACGTGGTTGTGGTTCATACCGTTCATACGGCGGGAGATAGGCGGGATAGTGGTCATGGCTCCGAGTGCGGGAGTTGGAGAGGGCGGCGCTGGAGACCACCGGCGGCTCCACATGTTGAATCAGGGGCCTTGTACGGGAACCAAGTTCCCTCATGGGAACGCGACGGTCTGTGTTGGGAGGGGTCAGGACGTCATGGAATGCATACACGCATATGAGTGAAAAGTGTCCGTACGCATGACTTGGGGTTGACGATGCCGGGAACGGGACATGTAGTTGAATGCTGCGATAAGAATGGTGAAGGCGACTGGAGAAGTGTCGGTGCCCCGGATCTCGTTAGCCTGGAGAGCAGCACGCAGGGAGACATGAAGATACCCACGCGAGCCGAGGATGATCCCGAGGATGGTGTAGGTCTGGATACGCCCGTTCGGTGGCGAGGGCAAAGGGGAAGGCGAGGATGAGGGCGAGGACGAGAGTAGCGACGACGATGACGTTGGACCCGCCTCTAAGACAGGGCCCACGCGGAGAGACGCGGAAATGGGCAATGCGGGCATTACACGAGGCAGGGGGGAGGGGAGGAAGTGATCGTGAGGATGAAGTTCCCATCGTAGGCCGTTAAAATAAATAAGACAGACCAGCACCCTTTAACGCCGTGCACTGCGGAGCACACATAGCCATCACCCCACGCCGCCAGGAAAACGAAGCGTCCGGGACTTTATGTGTAAGGAGCGCACATGGTGCATGGGACTGTACAGGAGTAATAGCGCATCTGCTGGACTCAACAACGTTTTGATCAGTTGTCTCACAACAAACAGCTTAGTGCTCAACTTGACATTGCTCCCCCAGATACCTGCTCCAGACCCCATGCCCTATCCCTCGTGTATAATTGGGTGGACTAGGCTGTGCAAGCAGCCTAGTACTTAGTAGGATTGTGACAGTCACCCGTTTCCGAATATAGGGGCCTGTTTCAGGAACTGGTGACGTGGGTCTTGAACCTGTGAAAGTCCTCATCAGGGGGCTTGTATAAGTTGATTAAGCCAAATAAAGCCAAATAAAGCACATTGTAAACTTTCTGATGCAACGATACACTTAAAGCTGTCCTTCCAGACTACTCTGGATTCAGAAAGTTCTCAAAGAAAGTTCCTGCGTTTCACCCAGATCGGAAAATAGACATCCTGCATCTTAGCAGGTGCGCTTAATAACTACAATTACAATTACTTTGCAAGGCTGTGTCTTTTTTCAATGAGTTCCAAGGCAAACGTGTGCAAGTGTGAATATTTCGCCCAGTATTCGGTCGAGCCATAGCGCTCGTCTTCCCACAATGGAGGGCTAATGCCTCGTGTATTCAGGAACGACCATGGCGTAGGTGGAGAAGATGAGATGGTCGAGATGGTTTGTGTTGCACGCACAAGAACACGCTGAAGCAATGCTATAGAATCAACCAGCACGAAAGTGGGAAAGCGGTACCGTAGGGGATGGGATCTATATAGTGAGCGAACCGTATAGATGACAGGCGTAAGCGGTATCGTAGGGGATGGAATAAGCGGTATCGTAGGAGAGACGACATGTATACTATGAAGAGAGATAGAGCAAGGAAATAAGAAAGGAAACAGTAAGCGTGCAACAGTTTGACAAGCCGCGCAGGGGCGGGATAACTAAATGGACGCTGGAAGTGCAGACCCGGCTCCGCTCGTCTGTTCGACTGCGTCGTCCGACTCAAATCCGCAGTCTCCCATTGAACAGATCGATGATCTCTTCGCCTTCTATATCGGGCAGTGAGTACCATTTTATTGCACCCTTGTGTCGTATTCGTTGTTACTTTTGTAAGATGACCTTGTTCGGCGATGTGGCCGTACATTAATATCGTTATCCCACAGGATTCCGCATAGCGGACTAGTGACGAGCGTTCCGATCCTTGCCGCAACCACGGGCGCATCCGGGTGCTGGATTTTGCGTAGAACGGCGTTCTCGAGCCCCTCAGTGTACCGCCATTGACTAGGGCCAAACACGCACCCGTGCGGCGTGCAGTACGGTGAACTGAACCTTCCGTTGATCGCAGCCAAAACCTAATCGCTAAAAGAGCGAGCACCACTGGGAGGGGTAAGTCATATGACATTGAAACCTCTCACCGATTCCGACAATGATGGAAAGGTGAGGTCGCACCAGGCATTGGCCCTGGAGAACTTCCTCTTGTGGACTGCGGCCAATCAGTTCTTTCCCAGTCATCCAAATCCCGCTCAAGTTTTCATATATTGTCCCGAATGTCACGGAATGATCCGACCTGGGTTGCATGGTGTAACACATGTAAAAACTCGGTGACGTACAGAAGTGGAGTCCAACCTGGTGCGTTTTATCCTCGTTTTCCTTGCGAACCGGATGTCGGTGTCGGATCATGATGCTCACATGTGAGCTTTGAGATCATTTTGCAGATGCACATTCAAGGTCTGTTCTCAACAAATACGGCATCTTCCCAGGTCGACTCTGCGTCGTGCCCCTTCCAGCTACCCGCGAACAGCGCATAAAGTTGAACCCGTCACACACATATTTCACCTCCCCTCGTATTGGATACTCGCACTGGACGCTTTTTGCTGTGCTGACTCCAAATCGCACCACGTTTGACGGGGTTTCCCCGGCATGGACTCATTGTGTGTGTGGACGGACTCGTCTATTTTTAGCCGGTTACGCTGGTTCTTTGCAAGGCCACCTTCGTTTACAATATGCTTCCCTCTCTCACCTGCTCGCACTCCTTTTCATACAACTTGCGCCTATTTATTTGATTACTTTTTTTCTTCTAAAGAATACGTTGAGGCGAGCTGCGTGCAGTACATGGCTTGTGCGATCATTCACTCGGGGGTTTGAACCAAATACTGGCAGAGGGTATTCAATGATTAGCAATGCTACAGTAAGGTTCGAATTACACTAGTGTACACTGCCGAGCGAAAGCAATTCTACTATTCTACAAGTCGCGTCAGAACTGTCCAAGGTGATGTGAGAAGCCTCCTGCTGCAGGGTCATGACCGTTTGTGCGTTCTATGGGTATCGATGTGTAATACAAAGATCCCCAGCTGCATTGAAGACAGACAAGAGTTAGAAATAAAGCATCAAGAAAATGCTAAACAAAGAAGAGAAAGGAAGAGGTTACGAAAACGGGCTCGTCCTTAAAATAGGATGATGATGATGATGACGGTATTTAAAAAAAGAAAAGAAAAGTCGTCGTCTTCATTCATTCATTCATTCATGAGCGTAGTCAGCGTCGGATGGAGATCCGAGTCAGGCGTTAGGCGTTAGGCGTTAGGATTAGACGTTCAAGCTTCGATTGTGGTCCTGGGAAGGGAAGTGGGGGTGCTGCGGCGCTTGGGAGTATGGGGGGAGACGTGGTTCATACCGATACGGCGGGAGATAGGCGGAATAGTAGTCATAGCCCCGAATCCGAGAGTTGGAGAGGGTGGCGATGGAGACCACCGGCGGCTCCACGTGTTGAATCGGGGGCCTTGTACGGGAGCCAAGTTCCCTCATGGGAACGTGACGGTCTGTGTCAAGACGTCATGGAATGCAAATACATATGAGTGGGAAGTGTCCGTACGCATGGCTTGGGGTTGACGAGGCCGGGAGCGGGATATGAAGTAGAATGTTGCGATAAGGATGACGAAGGCGACTGGAGAAGTGTCGGTACCCCGAATCTTGTTAGCCCAGAGAGCAGCATGCAGGAAGACATGAGGATACCCACACAAGCCAAGGATGATCCCGAGGACGGTGTGGGTCTGAATGGACCCATTCGATGGCGGAACGCTTGACTGAAGCAGAGGCGGCGAGGGCGAAGGAGAGGATGGGGACGGGGACAGGGACGAGGGTAGTGACGACGACGTTGGGCCCGCTTTTATGACGAGGCCCACGCGGGGAGACGCAGGGAGGGAACTAGGGAAATGAGTCTGGATGGATAATACAGGCATCAGACGAGGCAAGGGGGGGGGAGAAGGCGATCGTGAGGGTCGAACATTGTTTGAAGCTGGTCAGATAAATAAGGCGGGCCCCTCAGCGCCGGGGCACTGCGCAGCGATGCATGGGTCGTCGGAAAAATGGAACGAGGTCGTGCGAAATATTGCTTATGTGATATCCGTGCGTCGAGGTGGACAACTGTACATGTGGAGTCGATCGGGGAGCGGATGAGAATGTTTGCCTCACATGCAAGGTAGCGGGCGTAAAATTCAAACCCTTCCATCTCGAACCGTTAGAATGTTCCCAACGAATGTTCCATGGTGGCGCTCTGTGTTTCGTGCTTGGACAACGGTTCATCACGGGCTGCTCAACTTGCTAAATGCAACGCTAGTCAACAGGATGCAAAGCACTTCGGATATACCGATGAAGATTGGCGTATAATTCGTATTGGTGTGTTTTTAATCGGCCGCTCGGGAAATGAAAATAGCAAATGCTTTACCAAGCATCTTCGCAGATGGCGTTGATGGGCTGATGGGTTGCAATTGCCTTGGGTTGTATCTTTTCCACAGAATCCGACGCAAGTGGGAGAGTGTTTCGCTTTAGTGTTCGATACGGGCATGGCGTGCCGATAGCGATAGTACTTGTCTCCCCGCAACGGAGGGACATGACCGCCTACCATAACGTATGGCGGAGGGGGTCAGAACAGATATGCACATGTACTGCTCCCAGATCTACTGCGCTTGATGTGTTGGGCAACTCGTCTATTCATCGATGCATCAGATCCGCTGTCTCCAGTCGAGATCGTTATCACCTATGTACATAAAAGAAAAACCTTGATCGCTGAAGCGCTGAGGGGCGACCTCAGGTACGTTTATCTCGGGAGTTTTCATACTTAGGACTAATGACGAGCGTTCCGATCACAGGCACATCCGTGTACTGGATTTCCGGCTAGAACGAATCTCTTATTGCGTTTTCCCGTTCAGCGTGTGCTATGCCGAGAGCGCTGAACCTTCTGTTGAATCTTGATCAGGGCCAAAACCAAAACCAAAACCGCTAGCATGCACCACTGAGAAGGGTAAATGACATGAGAGCTGAAACCTCTCACAGATTCCGATCATGATAGAACGAGGTGTTCAGGTGAGCAAACGGAATCATGGCGTGAAGGAGAAAGTTGAAATAAACCCAGCCCGGTTATCTTAAAATTACATAATCTTTTCGGAGGGGTAATTGATATAAATGAATATATATATAATATTATTTAAAAAATAAATACAGTAAAACAAAAACAAAAACAAAAACTTTTTGTTTTTTATCTACTTTTAGAATTCAAAAGTTTGTTTATCGGGCATTCCGGAGAACTCTGTCTTGTGGTGGATCATAATGAAGTGATATCAGTGGTGAGCAAATCAGCTTCGTGGTTGTCGGAAATCTCAGGTCGCCCCTTACAATAGGGCCATTCATTTCATGTCATCCAGGACCTCAAAAAAACGCGATCTCAACGTGGAGTTTATCATCAAAGTATGGATCAAATGTAAGGCTTGTTCTTTCGACCAGACCGGCCGAGCTTGTTACCCCACGGATAGGCAAGTTGCGCCTGCGGCTGGCCGCCACGGGCTGCCACCACCCTCCTGCCGGGCTGATATACGTATCCACTTGGGTTACTTCTACATTGATTGGTTCCGCATCCACGTCTGCCTGGCGATTGAGTCTTCCATTCTATCGGCTATCACCGAGGGGTTCCTAAGCTAGACCTTATATTGATGTGTTGTGTTCCATACCACATGCGAGGTCGGACACACACTTCTATTTCCCATGTTCAGATAGGATTTGTGTGCACAGGAAATTCTGAAACGATAACACTGAGCGAATTTAAAAGTTCTCTTTCTGATTGATGTACCAGCTGACCAAGTATAAGCACCCTATTCCCCCCTTTGCACAGTGCGTAGGTCCAGCTTGCAATTGTTCTCACATCCGTTGTTCGCAGGAGGGAAAGCAGGGTCAGGGGGTCTCAAAGACATGTTTGGTCCGTGAAGCCGCGAGTCGCTTTGCACCGTTTGCCGAACGGCCTCTGAAGTGGTGGGGGGCACGATGCATGATGTCGGGTTTACTCATGGTCCAATGACCAGGATCGGTCACGCAGAAGATTGAGGGATGTCCTCCAAGACATTCAGGTAAGCATCCTCTTGGAAGAGTTTCGAGTCTCATTTCCGAGGACCTAGTGGCACCGCCACTTGCTGTATCACAGCCTCCCTTTCAGTCGTCACCCGACTGTATGGCTACAGATGTAATCGGGACCATTCGTTTCCCTCCACACAACGCATATCCCGTTTTTTGATGCCCCAGAGTGTGACACTGCCTGCAGATGATTGATAATGAATCCCCGTGGCGGAAGAAGGTTCGGAAAAATCCATCAGTGGCAGCCACATAGTTCACACGATTGCTGTCACGTCGCTGTTAGCCGTACAGAAAAAAATAACGCAGAGAGAGACCCTCCGAATGGTGTATCAATCTCCCGAAGGTAAGGATGATGTGAACGAAGGATCGACAGCATGCTTTCTCTTTCAAGTGCGCGTCAGCACAGGTAACGGCCTCGCTAAATCAGCAAGTGGGGGGAGAAAAAAGGAAGAAAAGCGCTATCTCAGACGAGCCAGTGGTCTCCAACACTGGCCATCCGCACGAACATGTCTATATCTGAGACGACGTTGGGAATGCCAGCGTAACTGCTGTCCTTTTTGAAAATGAGTATATGTACGTGGTTGCGACGGATTCTCGCTGGGGGTGAGGATGGAGGTTGTCGCTAGGGACGGGGAAGCGGTGGATACGCTGTTCGACTCTGGGATGATCACACATGACTTGCACGCGTCGCACTTTCAATATTCCTCGATAACCCTCGTGGAAGACTATGTCATTGGGGTTCATCGCGTCGGGTATTTAAATAAAAGCGTTTCACCGACAGGATCTGAGATGCAATTAAATTCATATTTCAGGGACGGTGAACTCGATCCCAACCCGCTTCCCAGAAAGACGGAAACCCACTTGACAGGAAGGCGTTTTGTCTACCGTTCACCAGTGATCAGAGAAGGAGGGCCAGCTAGTTCGTTCCTATGAGTTGCCAGGCTCCGGCATGAAAGTGTCTGTGTTAACCGGGGTATTCGATGATGATTAGTAATGCTACAGTGAGGTTCGAATTACACCGGTGCACATGGCCAGGTCTACGGCAGTTAGCGAAAGCAATCGATATTCTACTATTCTGCTATTCCACAAGTCATGTTGGAACCGTCCAAGGTGATGTCACAAGCCTTCTGCTGCGGGGTCATATTGATCCATAGACCGTCCCTTGTGTGAATGCTGAAGGCTTCTGGCAAAACCTGAGATCGCATCTTCCATGACCGTTCGTTCGTTCCACGAGTATCGATGTGTAATATGAAGATGATCGCCGCCTGGATTGAAAACAAACCAGAGTTAGAAATGAGTTAGGATGGCATGGCATATTAAGAAGAAAAAAGTGTCGTCATCTTTGTGAGCGTGGTCAGCGTCGGATGGAGATCCGAGTCAGGGGCCAGGGGCCAGGGTTAGACATTCAAGCTTCGATCATGGCCCCGGGAGAGAAGTGGGGGTGCTGCGGCGCTTGGGAGTATGGGGGAGGTGGCTCATACGGCGGGAGATAGGCGGGATAGTGGTCATAGTCCTGAATCCGAGAGTTGGAGAGGGCGGCGCTGGAGACCACCGTCAGCTCCACGTGTTGGATCGGGGGCCTTGTACGGGAGTCAGGTTCGCTCGTGGGAAGGTAGTGGGAGCAAGGACGACGGCCTGTGTTGGGAGGGGTCAGGACGTCATGAAATGCATACACACATATGGGTGGGAAGTGTCCGTACGCATGACTTGGGGTTGACGAGGCCGGGAGTGAGATATGAAGTTGAATGCTGCGATGAGGATGGTGAAGGCGACTGGAGAAGTGTCGGTACCCCGGATCTCGTTAGCCCAAAGAGCAGCACTCAGGGAGACATGAGGATACCTACACGAGCCGAGGATGACCCCGAGGATGGTGTAGGTCTGGATACGCCCGTTCGGTGGCGAGGGCAAAGGGGAAGGCGAGGATGAGGGCGAGGACGAGGGTAGCGACGACAATGACGTTGGACCCGCCTCTAGGACGAGGCCCACGGGGAGAGACGCTGGAATGGACAATGCGGGCATTGCACGAGGCAGGGGGGGAGGAAGTGATCGTGAGGATCAAGCACCCACCGTAGGCCGTTAAAATAAATAGGAGACCAGCACCCTTTCATGCCGAGCACTGCGCAGCACATATACTCGCCGACGGCAAGAAAAACGAAGGGTTCTGGACGCATTGCTCATGTGGTATGCTAGAAGTTGGGGAGGTCTGTGGAAGCGGATTTGACAGCGTTGATGGCTCGGACGGAAGCAGTCTGAGTGCGGCAGTGTGGCCATGAAACTCCGCTCTGAATTCAGACAGTTCTCGAAGAAAGTTCCCATCTGCGTTTCATGCCTAGGGGCTCTGTTCGCCTTATCATTTTGATCGATGATCTTTCCCATATCAGGCAGTGAGCACCATTTTGTTGCACCCTCGTGCCATATTCGTTGTTACTTGATCGCCGACATGGTCCGGGCCGATACTACAGTCGCCCTCTTACTTAACACATACAATTTCTATTTCCCAAAGTTCATTTTCACTGCTTCCAACCCCAGTCATAACCATAAGCCATACCCCTGGGCCTATCCCAAGAAGTATGTGTTAAGAGG
>JBBPMH010000210.1:0-44211 GCA_038090235.1 Pulveroboletus ravenelii | reverse complement strand
TACCCTCTGTCAGGGTGTGGGTATCAAAACTAAGTAAAGGGGCAGTGATGCCCACTACATTGCTCAGTAAATAATATTAAATAGTGAAAGCAAAGTCAACTCACCTCAGCTGCTGCCTAGGATGTAGCAGGAATGACTGAGGGGAGTTCTGAGAACAAAGTGAGGGTATGTATATAAAGTGGGCGGAAATGCAAGTGCTAACTCTGACCAACTCTGAAATGGGAAGTCTGAAATCTGTAAGAATGATAAAAGGAGATGTGGTTCTGAGACATTGGGAGCAATCAGCACCAAAGTAAAATGGAGGAGTGTAATGGTAAGTACCTTGAGTGCCATTTAGATCTGACTCCCAGCACTCTGTTTGAGCACCCTGTCCAGGATTTCAGACTCTGGCACGCAGTGACTAACCACAACTGACCACATCTAGTCAGAGTCTGATAGGAGCACTCAGAGGACTTCAGAATTATAGTCCTTGATAGTGGGTATATCTCAGATGTGGGTCATGGGTAGGATTACTCACACCTGGGGGTACACCCATGATCCTTGCTACCAAGGATGTAGCAGAAATGACTAAGGGGAGTCCCAAAGACAAAAGAGAGATATATAATATGGGCAGAGATGCAAGTGCTAATTTCAACTAACTCTGAAGTGAAAAGTATGAACTCCATATAGGAACAATGAATGGAGGTGTGGTCCCAAGCCATTGAAAACCATTGGTACCAAAATAAGGTTAGAAATAAGAAGACATAAAATAATAAGTATCTGAAGTGTAAATCAAACCAGGTCCCAGACCTCCATTTGAGCACTTTGGTCAGGGTTACAGTTCTGGCAGATCTTGCAGAACTCCAGTCTATGCCTTCTCAGAGTTCAATAGGAGCACTCAGAGAACTTTGGAGTTGTAGTTCTTGACAAAAGGGTGGGAAGGTAAAATATGGAAAAGTTATGCTTGTATCTCTCTGTGCTGTTGTCACTGACCTATGATTGTAAAGACCCACAACACACAGGCAAAATCCTGGAACCAGTCAGCAATTGAAGCAAGTACTTGAAGAATGAGCATATCATGGGCCTATCACTCAATTCTTGACAAAGCAATAACTGAATGGTGTTAGACAGTAATAGGTGATAATTGACAATGGATGACAGATGACAACACCTGGTGAACAACAATGAACAAATGGACAACAACTGAAGACAATGGCCAGACCCAATATCACTGTGTATGATACAATTTATGACAGTGTGGACTTGTGTTAAGATTGTATCTCTGAGAGTAACTCCAGAACTCCAGAGTTTGAACAGGGCTTTGGCTTCACCATATATGGTGCACCTCTGTCACAAGTCCAGTTGCCCTGAATTTATAGGGGGTCGGGTGAGGGTGAGAGTGACCTTGTTACTAGCAACAAAGGTTGAGGAAGAATCAGAGGAGGGCCTCAAGGCTCAAGCAGAGGGTCAGAGAGGACTGGGGAAGTCTTAGTTGATATTTGAACTGAGGTATCTACAACATAGTACAGAGGCTTATATATGGAGGGGGAGCACTGGTATGAGGACTGGTAACTTGGAGCCAGAGGCAGAGTAGTAACAATAGAGCTGTACTCCTAAGCGGAGCACAGGATCAAAGAGGCTATGAAGGAAACGGGTGGTATATAAGGGTAAGTGAAGAATGGAATGTAAGCATATGAGCTAAGTACAAGGTCTGGAGGGTCTAGAGTGCATGCTCATTGAGAATGTACTGGAGTTTGAGAGAGATGAGGCCAGAGTTGGATCCAGAGGTCAGAGTTGCACAGGATATAACAACTTGATATCATCCTTCTACTTCCTTTTGGCTCTCACTGGGCCTTTGTACTTTAGTATGCTCACTGTAAGCCAAATATTAGAGTCATATGTGGGATAGATTAAAGTGTGATGTGAGGTTCTATTTTCAAGTGGACAAGCTGTAACATTTCAAGTGTTCTATGCACTACAACACCCTTGGCACCAGTTTCAAGATGCTCTCACAGCCTTAAGAAGGGGTTCTTTTGTTAGCTGAAAATGACCTTATAGGGGTCCATCCATTTTGGGAATTACACCAATTTCCAAATTAGGAAGTGTAACCATCCTGCTGATTGCAGATAAGATTTCTGGCTCATATTAGGCAGATTACTGCACATGAAAGTGGATCACCATGCATGAAAGCAGATCACTGCACACAAAAGTGGATCACCACACATGAAAGCAGGTCACTGCATACATAATCAGGGTATTCAGCAAATTTAAGTACATATCTTCTATTGTATTTAGCACAGTAGATATAGCTAAGAATGTGGTATCTGGAATATAACATTATGCACAGTGGACTAATATGTAGAATACTCAGTAAGTCACTAAGTAGTCTAAGGTAACTACTGGTGCGATGTAAGGTATGCTTATATAAGCTAAATACCAAATAGGGAAATCCAACATAATGTCTAAGTAAGAGTAGAAAGTACTTACTTGTTTTTAATGCAATCTGATGGCTACAAAGCTCAGGAGTGGCATCATTGTTGGAGTCAGTAAGATGAGCAAAGGGCTTTGTAATCCATTGGCTACATTGGAGTGTCATTGTCACTGTTCTCTATGGCTAGCAATGGGTGCACAATGTGGTTGGTTACTGAGTGGTAAGGCATGGCTGAGCAGTGGGATGGGCTGAGTGGCACATGGGCATTGGCTAAGCAGTTACCAGGTGTGCCAGCTGACCACTATGGACTTTGCTGAGATGAATTAGCCAAGGCCTGGGCCTGAGCCCAGGGCTTGGGCTTGGCCAAGTACAGTATTGGACCAGCACTTGTGCCAGCAAAAAATTGACATCTTGTATTCTACAACACAACAATTTTTATAGCATCAAATATCAGGGATGAGTTGATACATATTACAGTAGTTTCCAAAAGTCTGTGGAAAGTTACAAAAATATTTGAGCAATTCAGCCATCATATGTCCAGAACCCAGATATATCGGTAGCTAATGTAATGCTAGGTTTTTTTTTTCTGGTTGCTGTGATCAAGCATGCCAATGCCATCCCTAACTTGAGACTTTGAGGATGACTTAGAAATTGAGCAGATATTCTTCATTTCACTAACTGTTTATTCAAAGATCAAAAAGATGTCTCGAGGTAAATCAACCTCAAAGAAAGAGAAGTTGATGAAAATAAAGGAGCTCGTCTTTGCAATCAAATCCTCAAACTATGTTGACTTTCTGAAGAGCATGCTTCAAAAGCATGGCCAGGTAGACTATGAGGTCACAGCAAGGAAACATTATCCTTTTAGATACACTCTGCCGAAAACAAAAGAGTTAAATTTTTATTCTTTTCATGCAACTTCAGCTAATAACCACTATTCTAGGCAACAGGCAGCAGTCAACACAATTTATGTTGACAATATCACTGATTACCAGGAACTGGTCTGCAATTGAGGCAGTTTCTGGATGTGTCACATGTTGATAAGTATCTTGACAACCAATGGCTTACTTTTGGTAAATTTTGTTACCATTTCTGCAGACAACTCAACAGAACATTCTAGTGATAGTAAGATAAGTTTATTGCATTTGGCTTGCAGGTACAACCTTACTACCCCTACTTTACAGGAAAAAACTCATTCCACATCCCAGAAAACAGACCTTGATGAGCACTTGGGTCAATGGCATATCAAGGTTGAGCAGAAGTATAGAAATGAGCATGACAATGGGTTGATGTATGTGTATGTTGGGCCTTTTGATCCTTTCATTCTAACAGGGCCAATGATTCTTGATTGGGCACATGTACTTGAGGAGGGTCATACAACTCTATTTACCCACCCAATATCAATTTGTTCAATCCTGTGAACAAGGTGCCCATTCTCCATGTGAAGAGAGCCTCAGCACAATTACCATCATTGCCATCTGCACCACCACCATCAGCACCAGCAGCCATTAATGTCAATTCATTGACATCTGTCCTTTTGATATAGACACTGGCCCAATTGGGTTTTCTTTCATTGGCTGCAGGTGTAGCAACTCTGGTGAACTTATCTATGCAAGCACTTCTCATACCCAGCTCTCAGACTCCAACCCAGCATAAGACTCGTGACTCATCACTGGTTCTCATTCCATCTCCATCCCATTTGACATGCTATTTAGAATATGCCAAAGCGCATTTAGGAGTCTGTCATGCACTCACCTACAAGAGTTCACTGCAACTTAACAGAATTGGCCTGGACATTCTTGTGGACATTGAGTACAAATTTCTTACTAATCTTGGCATCTCTGCAGGTGATGTAATCCACTTGAAAAAGGGTAGTACAGTGTGATGGAATGGACCAGATGCAAAGGAGTAGATACAGTGTCATCAGACACTCAATCTGAAGTCCAAGCAGTAAAGAGAGTTGCTTATCAGAAGTGATACTATGATGGAGGTGGCTCTCAATTCACTGGACTGCCAATACAGGCAGGTGATAGTCCACCTAACTTGGACTATGATCTTCTTTATTTTAGTGATGGTGGAACGGGGCTCGCCAGGTCTGGCACGTCTTCTGCTACAACGACTCTGGCTACTCTCCCCTCCGTCACCTCCGCTTCCCCCTTGCTTGCCTTCCCTGACTCCGCTACTCCGCCCCGGCCTCCTCCGCTTCTCTACTCCCTCGCCCCTTTCCCTGCACTGCCACAATGGTCAGAACCAATGGCTTTCTATTCTGTGTAGATTTACTATCATGGAGGATGCAGAACCAGATCAGTTTGGCAATTTCTTCTAGTTCTTTTGATTTTTGCTATACACATATGTATACTGCCCATAACTATGTCACAAACTCATGTAACTTGCATGTTGCATGTGCAATTTAGACCCATTCAGAACTTGGTACACAATACAATACATAGAGCAGAGAGTGACAAGAAGTAACAACAAATGACACAAAGTACAGTACTAGGCATGCTACATGATATAACCTGATGCCCTAAAATAACCCTTGGCTTTGTCAGATGTGATACTCTGACAAGCATGGATGATTGACATCATTGGTGAATTATTAGAACCTTCATGACAGAGGAAAGCTTTAATTGTTGAAAATGCTTGCTCAATTGGGTTATAATCAGGTGAGTATGGCAGGAGATAAATGAGCTTGCATTCTTGTATGGGATTAGCATTGACATTATATTTGTACCATAAAACACTTACAATGTTTGTTTTTAACCAACTGATGGATTTGCTCATTGTGATGGATGTGGCAGTTATCCATGATGAGCATGCTATGAGATCCAGGGTAGGGATTGGTGAATGGCATCTGTATGAAGCCAAGTTAGTAATCAATGAACCAGCATGCAAAAAAAAGAAAACAAGTATTACAACAAGATCCTTGATAAACTTGAGGAATTGCTCACTGTTGACAGGACCATCCACAATGGCATATTTGTACAATGATGCCATCAAGCATGAGGACAGGGACAATTGAGTATCACATACCTCTGACAAATTGCTGCTAAACCACACAACAGACTCCCTTTCCTGAGCACCCATACCTTTGTGAAACTGTGTGTTCATTCTTTGTGGCCTCATTAATAAACATCAGTATCCAGTATCTGGTGCTTCCTCAGCAATGTGGTTCATGTAAATTGCTTGTAGAAATTCATTTTGTTTATATGCATGGGCAGAAATAATCTTGCAGCTCATACCAAGCTACTGAAGAGCATGGTAAAGAGTTAGGAGGGTAGTGTGAACACTGCATTTGAGCCACAACTCATCCCTTAGTTCATCAAGATAGAGAGTTTTCCAATGATCTAGAAGAGATGAAAGAAATGCAAGATTGGTGTGGCTGAGAGAACGAGGGTGGCCCACTGCACATGAGTAATTATAGATGTTTGAGACAATGCCATATTGTTTGTAGAGATTGAGGACCAGATAGACAAGGGATTTTTTGATTCCAAGTTGATGACAGATCTCTTGGACAGAGGCACCTTCATGGTAAAGAACTGGGATATGGGCCCTCAGGGCCTGTGATGCTTGGTGTCCATGCATCATAGACAAGAGTTGGGGAACTGAATGGACAATGCTGAAAACCTACCACTGCCAACATGTATTAGTTTATTTGGTGTTAGATACATTTGGGGTCCTGGACATGTGACAGCTGAATCACTCAAATGTTTTTGCAACTTTCCACAGACTTTTGGAAACTGCTGTAAAACAGCTAATATAAAAAATATAGAGTACATCTGAAGTGTTATTGTATTGTAGAAATGGAATCAAAATCTGGTGCTTTATCATGCATACACCATCACTTGTGCCAGTGCCAAAAAGAGTAAATCAGTGAGATTGCTGTTATTATTCCATCACATCACTGATTATCTCACTCATCTGCACTCCCACCATCAGAACTGTCATCAGCATTCCCATCTGTTCCTTCCTCCTCATTATCACCATCTCCCCCAGGCTCAGCAGCTTCAAATGTGGGCTTAGGCAACTGCAACTCAACTTTCCCCAGCTTGGGCTGGTTCTAACCAGGTTGCCACTTTTCCAACTTTACCAGGTCCCTTTCCACTTCCCAAACTACAAGCTCCTGCCTGTGAGCCTCTCTCCATTCCCAGTTTCTCTCTAGTTGCGCTTTTTCGGCTATCTTCCATGCTTCCATAACCTCTGCATGCTCATCCCTCTCTTTGTGACAGTTTTCCTTTGCCCATCCTTCCTCAACACTCACCTTCTTATGTTCAACCACCTGATCATAAAACTCATCACCAGTTAGTAACCTGGGTAAGCAATCACCCATAAGTTTACCCTTTTTCTTTTGTCCATTCTTTTGCTTTTCTTCTTGGGCCATCAATTGATTAGAGAGCCTGTCACAGAACATTGACTGCAGCATAACAGTGAACTGCATGCCCAACAGTGCTGCCTTTGATTGGTCTTCACAAGCAAATGATTGATGTAGGGCATCCTGATAAGCTTGTTCTACTTCAGTTTCAGGTTCTTTTGCAAGTAACTCATGCTTTCACTTTTGAGTAGGTGTCAACACCACAGCAGCATACACCAGAAGATGATCTACTGAGGTAAGAGGTGTATTGGTGACCAGAAATGATGCTGATGTAGTAGCCAGCATATCTACAGCCTCTTTTATGGCTGTATGCTGTCCAGTGGAGCTTGAAGCCTGTTGTGCTGATATTGGTAAGGTATTTGGCACTGGAGTGGTTATAGTATCTGTTCTCTGCTCCATTTGATATTTATGGATTGCTGTAGAGATTGCCCAAATGGGACTGGATTAATAAAGGGATAAATGGGCCATAGATGAAGTCTCGAGGCTAGGAGCCATCATTTCCACAGTTACAATATTGGGATTAAAGGGCCAAACACCTATCTTTTGAAATGCCACACAGATAGTACTTGGCAAAAGTGCTCTTCAATGTGCTCTTGCATAGATTGATGCAAAGTTTGTTTTGTTGAATTTCTGTCTTGTGGAGCTCTTGTACTGATTGTGCTCTTCTGACCAGTAATGTTTGAGTGGTGCAAAGACTATGATGTCAAGTCCTTGATAGACATGAGTACCATATGTGGGATGACAGAGTACATGTATGCTGTTCTTTTTTGCATAGTCTAGAAATCCCATTGTATAGTGGGAGTTGTGTCCATCAATGAGGAGAAGCCAGGCATGACCACGGGCCTTTATACAAGTCTTCTTATCAAAATCCTTGATCCATAGCTGTCCAATAACTCCATCTGTCCATCCCTTTGGTGAATGAGCAATGCTACAATGGGTAAGCCCATTATCATTATTTTACTATGCCAATGTACTACTGACCTCATTTTCAGAGTATTGTCCTGATGCCATGCAGTCAAGAAACTCTGGCCTTTATAGATTACAGTGGGAGGTATGTCTTCACCATCAGTATATATTGTAACCATAACAGTAATGTTTTCATGATTACTGTCCTGTTGCTGATGTTGTATTTTCTTTTTAGCATGACCAAAAACATGTTCCTTGACACCTCCTCCAGGTTGAAACCCTGACTCACTAGCTGCACACAAGCAATCCTTCTCATATAAAAAATATTGCCAAATATCAAGGACTACAACTCTGAAGTACTCCAAGCACTCCTATCAAACTCCAACTAGGTGTGGTCAGTCATGGTCAGTTGCCATGCACTGGAGTCCAATACCCTGGGTGGAGTTGTTGAAACAGAGTGCCTGGAGTTGGAGCCCAAATGGCACTCAAGGTGCTTACTACTTCACTTCTTTATTTCTAACTTTATCTTTGGTGTCAACCACTTCCATTGTCCCAGAGCTGTGCCCCCTCTCATCATTCACTTACAAATTCCAGACTTCCTTTTCGGAGTTGGTCGGAGTTAGTGCTCACATCTCTGCCTATCTTATATATATAGGCAGTGGCTGAGGTGAGTTGTCCTTGTTTTTCACTATTTAGTATCTTTTACTGAGTAATGTAGTGGGCATCACTGCCTTTCTACTTAGGTGAATTCAGTCATTCTTGCTACATCTTAGGCAGCAGCTGAGTGGGCATCACTGCCTTTCTACTTAGTTTTTTCACACCTGCTACATCTTAGGCAGCAGCTGAGTGAGCATCACTGCCTTTCTACTTAGTTCTTCATACCAAGTAAGTCATACCAGGCCTTGTTTGTATTCTCATTGACAGCATGACCATGAGCAGTGTCAAGTGAGGAACTCCAAAATTGACCAATTTGAGCAAAATTGTCATATCCTGTGCAACCCCTAACTCTTTCCTCAAACTCCAGTGCATTCTCAACAAGTGCACACTCTAGACTCTCCGGACCCTGTACTTAGTAATTCCACTTTACTGTACTTATATTCCATTCTTCACTTACCTTATACACTGCCCATCTCTCCTCATAGCCCCTCCAACCCTGGAGCACAGCTCCATTGTTCTTTCTACTCTGTCTCTGGCTCTGAGCTATTGGTTCCCATACCAGTGCTCCTACTCTGTATATAAAACTCCATACTATGTTGTACATACCTCAGTTCAAATATCAACTAAGACATCCCCAGTCTTCTCTGACCCACTGCTTGAGCTCTGACAGCTCTCCTCTGATCCTCCCTTAACCTTCATTGCTTGCAACAAGGTCACTCTGACCCTCACCCGACCCTTAGTAAATTCAGGACACCCAGACTTGTGACAGGGTGCACCACATACAGTGAAGCTGAAGTCCTGTCCGAACTCTGGAGTTCCAGAGTTACCCCTCAGAGTTCCATTCTTAACAAGAATGGTGCTTGATAAATCAATCTGTCCAATTCTTGCCCACTCCAGCTGCAGGAAAGTTGTCTAGACAGGCACATAAGATGCTGTCAACATGGAATTTAAGTGACCTGTGATTGAGAAAAGCCTCTTGCAGCATAGTTGAGGCAAAACTCCACCATCTTCTCCTCTTCCTCTTTGGTAAGCCATGAGTTGCTTTCCATATTGAATTGTCCTTTTTATTTTGCCACTTTTCTTCAACCTCTCAACATATGGCCCTTAAACTCTTTCTCTCATCCTTTGGTTTTCCTTGCTCCTCCCTGCATAGTTCAATAGCCTCAGTCACAGCCTTCTCTTGCTGCTCTGATTGAATTTGTTTTTTTTTGGTTTGAGACTTGGGTTGGCCTGGCATTGTCAGTAAAAAATGACACAACATGACATGACATGATGTGACACAATGCAATGCCCTTGAGTGTCACTGCACCTCTCCATTTTCTGTGTCCAAAATAAGTATATCTATTTGCTTAGATAATGCCTGAAGTGGTAATGATATCAATATAAAGACATGCTTGACTGGCAAGCCTGCAATGCATGTTTTTGTGAGATATATACCATGAAAACATGGCTAAGGGTTACTTCCTTGATATGTGCTAGTTTAAATGATAAAGAATCATGACACTGGTGAGCCAGTGACTGAATGGTTGTGAAGTGTGTATTATTCATGATCCAACAAGCAACATTAGATCAACTATCTAGGAGTACATACAGAGACATCTAACATCATATTCTGGTACATTGTGGTGTACCTCTGGTATAAGATTGAAGTGTTGTGCAGTATTGGCACAGGTGCCAGTCCAATACTGTATAGGCCTGAGCCCTAGGCCCTACCAAGCCCAAGGTAGGGCCAGGCCAGGCTCAGGCTTGGTAGGGCCTGAGGCCCAGGCTTCTGGGCTTTTTATTTATTTTAAAACCTCATTTATTGTCCTTAGGGCAGGGCCCTTTGTTGGACAGTATGTGTGGTGGGGTGCTCTGTCTATGTCTAGTTAGTTAGTAACTATGGTATTTGCTCAATGTCCTGTTAGATTTCCTTATTTGGTATTTAGCTTATATAAGCATACCTTATATCACACCATTAGTTACCTTAGACTACTTAGTGACTTACTGAGTATTCTACATGTCCCTTATGGGGGAGCAGAGATTGGGTGGTGTGTGAGGTGGTTATGGTGTGGATGGGAGGGCTAATAGTAGTTGTGTATCATAGGGGACAGGAAAATGAGCTATGAATAGAGGAGACTATGTAGCTAAGAAACAAGTGTATGTACTGATGTAAAGTGAAATGCAGCAGATTATGGTACAGGAGAGTGTGTGAAGTTGTTTGTGCAGTGTAGGGCAGTCAGATGACTGCTGTGGCTGTTGGCAGACAGTTCTACTGTTGTTTTGGTGGTGATTTGAGGTTTCTGTGGGTGTGTTGGAAGTGGTGCATTTCATGGATATAGGTGAGCATGTGGTCAACACAGTCTTTCTCTGCTAGGAGACATGATATGTTTCTGGCCTTGCAGTATAGGGTTCTTCACAGGCATGTGCAGGGTCCCTCATAGTTGGGGCTATCAAAGACTACAACTCCAAAGTCCTCCAAGCACTCCTATCAGACTCTGACTAGTCATAGTCAGTCACAGTCAATCACCATGCGCCAGAGTTGGAAACTCTGGACAGAGTGCCAGAAGTTGGATCTAAATAGCGCTTGAGATACTTACCACTGTGCTCCTCCATTTCCTAACCTTACTTCGGTGCTGATCACTTCCAATGTCTCAGAACTGCATTCTCTTTCATTATTTCACTTACAGATTTTGGACTTCCCATTTTGGAGTTGGCCAGAGTTAGCACTCACATCTCTGCCCACTTTATATAGCCTTACTTTGTTCTCGGAACTCCCCTCAGTCATTCCTGCTACATCTTAGGCAGCAGCTAAGGTGAGTTTACTTTACTTTTACTATTTAGTATTGCTTACTGAGAAGTGTAGTAGGCATCACTGCCCTTTTACTTAGTTCTTGATAGGGGCATTCCAAGAAGAAGTGGAGGATCATTTCTGGTTGGTGTAGGCAATATGGGCAGTATGGGATTTCAGCTTTTCCAATTTTATGGAGATGCTTGTTGAGTGGGGCATGGGTGGTGCATAGTTGGAGGAATATGGACATGTGTCATTTTGGGAGGTGGTCTACTAGTTTCAGGAAGTTTGATGAGGGGATAGAGGGGTTGACCTTTTCAGTTAGTGGTGCACAAGTGCAATTCTAGGACAGTGGAGTTACAAGACCAACCTAGAATTTAGTTCATGCATGAGTAAGCGAAGTGGCATCAGTTTCTCTTTCCGCCACTTTGTGCACACAGTAGAGCCTGCACGCTCTCTGTAGCACTCTCCTAATTACTTTTTGCACAATTTTTATCCCCATTTTCATGCAAGATCCCAACACAGCAGCCCTATCTGACTTCGCTGGCCCAGCATTCAAGAAGGACAGGCAGCCTTTCCTGGACACAGGACTACAAGTCCAACAGGCTGTCAAAATCCTAGCAAGGCAGTGGACCATAAAGAATGATAGGGAGAGACGCGAGTGGAACTGAAGACAGGAAGAGGAAAACCTGGCTAAAGTGCAGAGGGAAGAGCATGTGCTACAAGAACAGCAGGAGTGAGAGGAAGAAGAAGCCCAAATTCTGAAGGAGGAGCATAAAAAGAACAAGGCCAAGTTCACACCCATTCTGAATATGCCAGTCCCCTTCAAACCAGTCATCCTTTCTTTGCAGGTGGCCATCCAGAAAATACAGCAACACAAGTTTTGCAAACTGTGGTATTTCTCAAACGAGGGATTGGATGTGGCTGACGCTTCACTATTGTATGCACTAGATGACAACTCGTTAGCCTTTGTCCACTCTGCAGATGGCACCCTGACCTTTGTCCCAGCAATCAGTGCACAGGACAAGCTCAAGGTAATGCAAGACGAGAATCTGTCACTCAAACAATTCAGCCAGGTGACCATCCAAATTATTCCTTTCCTGTATGACCACAGATGGGACAAAACACATGTGCAAATGCACATAAGATTCTGGTTGGCCATAGAAAACCATCCTTGGTGAAACTCGCGGCACAAGCACCAACAGAAGGCCTTGCTTATCTACCAGGGACAACAGAGATGCAAATGGCACAACTGTGTCACATCATTGCATGCCTTCGACCTGTCCATAATCAACAAGGATGTTCTGAGGGACA
The DNA here is from genome assembly GCA_038090235.1 of Pulveroboletus ravenelii. NCBI lineage: Eukaryota > Fungi > Basidiomycota > Agaricomycetes > Boletales > Boletaceae > Pulveroboletus > Pulveroboletus ravenelii. Next base: position 31,785 of record JBBPMH010000210.1, on the reverse strand, counting down.
CGCTCAACAACATTCTTTTGCAGGCGAGGACAGACCAAACAGAAGCATTAGCAATGGTAAGACAATCCCCCCCCTCTCTCTCTCAGTGAATTCACAGAAGCGCTCATCATTATCACTCTGTTCTCTCCCATGCATGGGTGAACATCATGTGGACTATGTGCATGCCATCCTATTCCTGGTCCTTGACACCCTGTCAACAGACTCACATGACCAACCTGCATGCTACATTGGCTTGACAACACGTTAACACACAAATCGCTCAGTGAGAAGTTGATGGTGCTCAATGAGAAATATACCATGCTCTTAACAAAGAGCAATATGGTGGGGAACTTCCCCACTCACCAGCGCTCAGCTAGCAGGTCAAATCATCCACTCTCCCCACCAGTGGCCCAAGAAGGGTCTCATAAGTGCACGCAGTCCTTTTGTGATGCAGTTGCCCTTGTCCTCCTGGCCACATGTGCAGTCTGCCTTGGGAGACACAGGCACAACATCGTGTGGTGCAATGCAGTGCATACTTGGGATCAGAAATATGACACTTTCACAGAGAGATCAGAAGGAAACCTTCTTTTCAAACAGGATGGTCGCATTCTCTGCTGCAAATAGCAGCACCCAGGGAGTTGCACAAAGTTGCACAAACCCCTCCATATGTGCTTGGGATGCAGAGCAAACTCCCATGGTGCCCAACAATGCCCTCATGCTCAGAAACAGAATTCTGGTAATGCCATATAGAGTGAAAGAGTGGGCCATAGCTTTACAGAAAATGGGCAACCCCACACGTTTCATGGACATTCTTTCTGGTCTCCATTTTGGTTTCACAGTAGACTTCCCAGCTATCACTCATGTACAAACTCCAACTAATAAAAACTCTGTTGATCAGTATCATGAAGCTTTCGCTAAGTCCATACAACTTGAATTAGACAAGAAGAGATATTTAGGACCTTATACATTACCTTCACTTCTTTCACTAATCAGCCCTTTTCAATCTTCCCCACTATCGCTAATTCCAAAGGAAGGTCATCCAGGAAAATTCTGCATCATCCAGAATTTCTCCTTCCCAATAAACCTGACCCTGGATTTCCCTTCCCTATTAATCAACTTGCAAATTGATGCCAACAACTTCCCTGCCACATGGGGAAAATTCTCCATTGTGGCACTTACCATATCATGTCTACCAGAAGGATCAGAAGTGGCCATGTGGGATGTGGCAGAAGCATACCACACAATCCCCATGCATCCCTCGCAGTGGCCTGCCAGAGTGATAATCAGGGAAAAGAAGGACCTTTACATTGACACCTGTCTAGCCTTTGGGGCAACACCATCTGCTGGGGTCTATGGCCACCTAGCAGATGCGGCAGCAGAAATCTTTAGATCGGAGGGCATTGGACCACTCAACAAGTAGGTGGATGATCACATATTTTTCTGCATACACAAAGAACACATCCTCACATACAATCAAAGCAGGTGAGAGCACCACGTGGACATTGAATGAGCAGGTGGGATCGGACAAACAGGAAGCCAACTATGGTATGTGAGAAACAACCTGGACAGCAGTGATTGGGAGAAATTCAATGAGAACTGCACCAACCCAATCCAGGACTGCTTGGGTGAATCTCAGCGATCACAACATGACAAGGAGTTCTCTTATGCCCTTCAAGACATAGATACTGTCTCAGAAAAGTTAGGTATTCCCTGGGAAACATCAAAAGATCAGCCCTTCGTGTCATCAGTTATCTACATAGGATTCAGGTAGGACTTGAATAACAAAATGGTCTTGCTAGCCCCAGACAAAGTTGCTAAGTACCACCGAGCCATAGCAGATTGGCTAACAAGGTGCACACATGTTCTCCAGGACATAAAACAGTTGTACAGAAAACTGCTACATGCAGCGTCTGCCTTGCGAGAAGGTCATGCATATCTAATGGGCTTGGAATGCATGTTAAAAATGTGCATGGACAAACCTTTCATGCCGCACCGACCCATAAAATCTATAGTGGACAATTTACTCTGGTGGGACTCCCAACTTGCAGGCGGGAAAGTGACTGCAGACCTGCTTCCTCCACAGCTGTCTCATGACATCGAGGCATACTCAAATGCCAGCTCTGGCATGGGCATTGGCATTGTCATTGGCAGCAGGTGGCGAGTCTGGAAGCTCATACCCAGCTGGCAATCTGCAAGAGGGACCAAACAAGACATTAGCTGGGCAGAAGCAGTCAGCTTTGAATTACTCGTCCTTGCAATTAATATCACATTCCCATATCTGGCCAGAGTTACCATCTATGGAGACAACACCAGAGTCATTGAAGGATGGTGAACTGGATGGCATTATAACATACAAGCGAATGTGGTGTTCAAGTGTATACACTCCATCCTCGCTCAAATAGTTAGTTTCCGACACGTCCATACAACCTACGTCCCAAGTGAGAACAACCTGGCTGACCCTCCCTCACGAGGAATATACCCTCCAGCCGATCTCCTCCTTCCACAAGTCCCCCTCCCTGCCACTCTTGAGCCCTTCCTTACACCCATCAACCATTCCCCCCCACCTGGTGCAGGTCATCATCCAACCTGCGACCCACCCATCACTAAAGAACATCACAGGAGCCACAAGGGGAATCCAACAGCAGGTGCACAGCAAAGGTGGAGACAAGAAGAGCACAACAAACTCCAGATCATGCAGGATCACGCATTCTAACAAAGCCTTGACAGGAGATACCATAACCCCCATACCAAGACCATACCGCCTGACAGCAAAACCATATCCCTCACTGCTGCTGCCGCACTGCCTAGCGAGAGATCAGCTATGCCTATGGCAACTGGCCTCTCTGCATTCACATTGTTTTGAGAACAACTCGGGTGCACCCATCCCAATCCCAGAGGAGCAACTCAACCATGTCCTGGATGTCATCACAGCATCCTGGACAGAGAAAATGAAGGAGACATACAGCATGGGACTACTCTCATTCCACCTGTACTGTGACATGCACAGCATTCTGGAAGTGCAAAGAGCCCCAGTGTCGCAACTGCTCCTTATGGCTTTCATAGCAAACTACACAGGACAACTCTCTGGATCAGCCATATCCAACCACATAGCGGGCTTGCAAGCTTGGCACCTGGTGCATGGTGTACCATGGTCCATCAACGCAGATGAAATGTGGTCCATGATAGAGGATACAGCCCGGTTGGCCCCAGCATCAGCCAAGCAAGGGAAGCAGGACCCATTCGAATGCACCACACTTTTGCAATTCTTAACATACCTAAATTTGACTAATCACTGCGACACAGCAGTGTTTGCATGCATTATTGTCACCTTCTACTCCATAGCCTGCTTGGGCGAGTTCACAGTACCATCATTAAGAAAATTCCAGGAAACCCCACACCTATTCATAGCCCACAAACAGGTAACCCTCTCAAGAGAACACCAGCAATGCCCCATCATATCATTCCAACTTCCCACCACCAAATGTTCCACAACAGGAGAAATGGTGCAGTGCACATCCTTAGACCACCTTACAGACCCCCTCACATGGTTGCAAAATCATTTCTCCCTAAACAACCCAGGACCCAATGACCACCTATTTGCATGGAGGCACCCAAGTGGACTCCAGCCACTCACAAAAAAGGTAGTTGTCTGCCACATTCAGAAGATCGTCAAACAACACAACCTCCCAGACATAAAGGGACACAGTTTGCACATTGGGGGAACCCTGCATTACTTACTAGCGGGTACCCCATTCAACATGGTTAAAACAATGGGTTGCTGGTTGGGGGATTCATTTACCCAGTATCTACAGAAACATGCCCTCATATTCGTGCCTTACCTACAAAAAAGGCCAGAACTGGTGGAAAGGCTCACTGCATATACAATGCCACCAGTCGGATAGCTAAGCCCCTATAGAGCATGCTCCTTCAGTGGGGGAGCTCACACACGCATCACAAGCTCCTACAATGAGGGTTCATAGATTGCTCCCTTGCAGCATGTCTCAGACCGGAAAGCCCAGCAGGCTTTCACCCAACCCATTTCTCTTTACAACGAATATAGTTACATGTTCTTTAATCATTACCGCAATCCCTATGCTCTACCCACACTAGCATCCATGATCACACTAGTGACCGAATGCACAGATGTGATTCTAGGATGGTGGAGTTACGAGACTGACCTAGAATTTAGTCCATGCATGAGTAAGCGAAGTGGCATCAGTTTCTCTTTCTGCCACTTCATGCACACAGTAGAGCCTGTGCACTCTCCATAGCACTCTCCTTATTACTTTTTGTGCACCTACCTGCCACACCCAGGAGCAGCCCTCCACACACAGAGGATCACAGTGATCCCCATGTGTCCATTGTATCGCTTCACCAGAGGTGAGAGCAATCTGCTTGGGGACCCAGCCCACCCTTGCAGATCGCTCCTTCACAGCATGCCTTGGACCGGAAAGCCCAGCAGGCTTTCGCCCAACCCATTTCTCTTTACAATGAATGTAGTTACACATTCTTTAATCACTATCACAATCCCTATGCTCTACCCACACTAGCATCCATGATCATGCTAGCAGCCAAATACACAGAGTGATGTTTTGAATATCTTCTGGTATAGCAATTTCATGGCAGTGTTGAATGTTCTCTTTTTTGCTGATTTGCTTATTGGTAGGGTGTGTGCCTTTCCTCTGAGCTTTAGGGCTTTTGGGAGACGGGAGGGGTGTGATGTGGATCCTCCTGCAGCCACCTTAGCCTCTGTGTCTGCCTCCTCATTTCCAGGGATGCCCATGTGTCCTGGTGTCCAACATATGGTGATCTTTTCCACTCCAACTGTGTGGAGTGCCACTTTAAGGGTGTTGTAGAAAAGGTCCATCAGATAGTGGCTGGGTTTGGCTGAGAATGCTTTGGCTGCTGCAATTGCTGCTTTGTTGTTAATTCCTAGAGATACTGTTCTCACCCCTGTTTCTCCTTTTAGTAGTTCAGCTGCTAGGATCATCCCCACTTCCTCTCCCTTGAAGACCATGTGCTCCTCCTCAGTTTCCAGGTGGAATCTAGTCTTTTTCTTCATTTCCTCTCTCCTTCATAGGATGGCCACTGCACCTATTTTCCCCTCGAAGCCTGATCCATCTGAGTAGAGGCAGATGTCATGCTCTTCCTCTGCTCAGATGTCCTGGATTATCATGTTGATTGGGTCATCCACTGCATCTATTGTGATCTTCAGGAACCATTGGGGGGGATGGCAGACAGGGTTTATGGTTTCTATGGTGGTTGGGTCAATGTTGAAGGTATTGAGCAGGTGATGAAGTAGCAATTTGTGATGTTTTCTGTTTCAGCAGGCAGATTTGAAGTGTGCAGTGAGTGGGTGACTCAGTGGGAGTGTGGCTATTCATAGTGTTGCTCTATGACAGTGATTTTGGATTAGTAGGGTGGCCAGTAGAAGATCTGTGTGGGCATATAGGGTGTCCAATGCTGTGGTGTGCATGTCCCCTGTGATTGTTAACACTACCATGTGTTGTACCTTGTCGATTAGTTTTGCAAAACCTTGTGTGCCACATCCTCTCTCTCTTTTCCCCCTTCCTCTCCTTAGCAGCTCCATGCCCCAGATGTCAATGGCATATAGCATCTTTGGTATGGCCACCATGTCATATAGCTTCTTCATCATCTTTCTTTTTACTCCTTTGGATGGCCTTGTCATTCTTCCACATGCTAGCACATACTTAGTTTCTTTTGCCATAGTGTATGCTGCATGTTCCTTGAATCTGAGTTCATCATCCAGTATCACTCTGAGGAATTTGCACATATTTGAGGGTTCAATGCAGTGGCCTTGTATTGTGATATGTGGTCTGGGGATTGGCATTGTCTTCCCCTTGTGGGGCTTCTGGGCTTCAGGCCCAAGCCCTGACAACACTAGAGATGACACAAGGTTGTTGGTTGCAGTACCTGTAACAGATGCAGACCCACTGCTTTGGATCTGCTCTATCTGGCTGCATTCTAGGGAGCTGTTAGTAAGATTAAATAAACAGAAAGCTTTGCATACTGGTTGGGAGTATTAAGTGGTAGGGTTGGGGGGATGGGAAGACATGGGATAAAAAGTGATTGACTATCAATGGTGCATTAGAGTTGCATGTAACAGCAGTGTTGTCTTGCCAATAGTAGCATGAATGCACCCAGCAAGGAGCCTTATTGCAACAATACAACATGTATGATATGTGTTTGCTAGCAATGTCTACAGTTTTTACATTGCATAATCTCTCAAAATTTGATAACTGGTGATAACATGGCTGTGTAGTTTACATGAGCTTAGCTGTGGTAACAACAGTTTATAACCGGTTTTCACTGGGAACGTTGAGTGCGAATGCAAGGTACAGCAAAGAAGCCAAGTTGCGATACAAGTTCAGCACATGTAAATACCAATAGAGGCTACAAAGAGAGGTAGAGCGGTAGAGGGCGTGGGAGACGCGATAGCTAGTGTCCGAGCAAACACCAAAGAAAGAAAGAAAAAGGCGGGGGAGAGGGGAGGGTGGAGATACAGTAGGGAAATTGCGCAGGTATATATACACATATATTAAACACACTGGTGAACGGTGTATTAAACCCTTCCATGCGATCGACCGAGAACGCGAGGAGAGAGTAAGAGATCTAGTCGTACTTTGTGGGGGCTTAGAAAAAGAGGAAGACGGCAGATGATGCAACTGCGGCGCTGAAGAAGACCGCGGGGTGGACGCCGCCCAGATGGTGTGGCGCGCCACTAGTCTGAGCGAGTGACGGTGTGGCGGCCGCGGTCGACGGTGTCTAGTAGGAGCACGTGAGCGTTAACACGTGGCGCCGATCGTAGTGAATACATACGGGGGAAGTCGTGCTGGCCGCGTCGACCTGCCCAGCAGCGTCAGTGGTAGCTGGTACGATAACCGAGTGGCTGGTGTGCGACGTTGCGGGGAGGGGGTCGTCCAATACATGCCACAGCGGCCTTCCAAACTGTGGCACGGCTGAAACTAGAATGAGAACACCGTCAACATGAACATCCAGGAGTCTTTGTTGGAGGAGAGGGACTTGCCTGGCGTCATCAAGGTGCACAACAGGGCGACGAGTTGGAACATCATCATGCCGGCAGTGACAAAGGTGGGACGGAAGGCGACCATCTTGGTGAGGTATAACGAACGAAGAGTGTGTCTGTAACAAGTGAAAGGCGAGGGCCTGCTCCGAGGACGGTGATGGGTGAAGAGAAGAAAGAGGTTGAGCGAGCTGAGGAGACACTCGAAACGCACGACTGCTATATACGCGCCGACATGCGAGTTAGATTAGTATACAAAGAGCAGCATATAAGGAGTGAGGTGCTGTCAGAGCGCAATGAGAAGGCTCAGACAAACGCATGTCCAAATCGGGAATACAAGCAGGCGTTGCACGGAAACCGTGTTTGTGCATGTTTGTTCCTGACCTCCTAGCTCCTCGTTATAATCACCAATACGTTTCATTGCAAGTAATGTAGGGAGGACACGCGACACTGGACTCTACGAACCTAACAACAAAAAGAGAGTAACGCTCTCAATCGGCGCCCGTGACTGCAGCCGGTGTCGATTCCGACCCCTGACTTGATACGGGGATGGGGCTCGCGCTCGCCGTCGCCGTTCCTTTGGTTCGGGTACTCGTGGATGCATATTTCTTGCCTTGCTTGTTGCAAAAATCCCTGAATGCTTCGAGCGCATCACAAACGTGTAACTTACTCGGACGGTCGGTTAACCTAGATTGGAACCCGTTAGTCAAGGTCGTGCGGCGGAGGGAACGATTCAGACGGACCGTGCAGACATCTCTTCCACGACATCTTTTCCGATCAAAAAAGGCATGTCGCCAATGACTCTGGCATATACTTTCAACAGCAAAGCTGGTCCTCCTTCAACGGCGGCTGCTGTATCCGCCCATCCCTGCAACCGGGCCTTGATGTTCGGTCTGAACTCTTCTCTCAAGTCTTCCACCTCCGGGTCGTCCTCATCAACTTCAAAGTAACCCAACATGTCGCCCTCGTCATGGCCTTCGAGCCCCGGGGGAAGCGGTAAACCGATCATGAGTGCAGCGAGCGCCATGGGATGTGTCATCTCAGCCTGTGGTGTTAGGACGCCTTTGACCCATCGTTCTATGCGCGTGCGACGATTAAGCGAATCACGGCGTAGGGCGAGAATTTGTTTCAGTTCGGACCTGTTTATCTCGGAATTGATGTTGCAGAAACTAAGGGAAATAGCGGCGTGAAACACGTTAGAAACGTCCATGAGCTCTTCTTCGACGATTGAAATGGCGTGTGTGCGGTAGAAAGGGTTGGTCGACAAGACGAGTACTGCATATTGCAACGATGCGGTATCTTGTGAGCGTAAAAGATGTTTGTGAGCCTTGAGAAGCTTGTCGAGACTATCTGGTCTGTTATCGAGGGACAGGATACGTAACGCGGCGGAAAGGTTGTCGGAGGAGTAACCAGCCACGGACATCAAAAGTGGATGAAGCTCTTCCTCCAAGTCGTCTCCATCCTTGGCGATGGACATCATGGTGGTGTATAGCGGCCCTGAGGGTGCAACTTTAAAGATGTTGAGGAGGGCGGTGTGAACGAGGTCCCGTAGTCGTGACTGTTGGTCAATGATGTGCCATGGCCAATGAGCGGCGTAAAAGCTTCGTGGATAGAGCTCCTCATCGCATGTGGTCGAACGACCATCAGAAACGTAGCTCTGGTCGTCATCGTCATCGAGCATGTTAAGACCTTGGTCATGAGCGGCATGGTCTGCCTCCTCGTCTTCGGAGTCCCCTTCAAGGAATGCTGATGGAGAGGTGAGGATGGTGTGGGAGAACCAATATGGAACGACTTACACTTGCTACCACCACGCAAGAGTCGCTCCAGTGCACGCCAACCAAGGAGAGCCCGAATGTCGTCTATCATGTCAGGAATAGCGCTCCTCTGGCGTTTGGATCCCGTGGCGAGGATGGCCATGAAAAGGTCACGCCATATCCACAGCATGACGTTTTCAAGGTTTTGAGCGCCATTGAGGGTGAAGGACCTGACAACTTTTCCGGTAGATCTTCTGATCTTGACAGGAATGAACATGCTCATGTAGGAACACCTACAACTACAGAGCGGTGAGAGAAGGGGTAGGTGGGGACACAGACACTCACCCACCGGACGCATTGCCAATCTGATCGAGAGCATCACACGCAAATAGGAGGCAAGCATGAGCGAGTTTGAAGTTGGTGCGGAATTCGAAGACGACTCTCCAGATGTCGTTAAGCCACTGGGCTAAGCTGTCGAAGGCCTCTGAAAGAAGTTGTTCCCTGCGCGAGCGTTCTTTGATGAGGGATCGTTTTGAGTCGCGGAACAGCTCAAGCAAGAGCGTAGCGATTTCGGCCTTCTTGGCTTTGAGGTTCAGAGAGGGCATGTGGGCGTATCTGCGCTGCATCTCTACGGCAGAGGACGTGGCCCTCTTCTGGCTGTCCTTGGAAACGGTGTCGAGGAGGGGCGCAAGGTGCTTCTGGACAAGGAGGTGCTGGGCGTCAGCTGGGAGGCAGTCGTAAACTTGGAGGAACCTGGTTGTCGGCAACTTGGACAATAGAATGGCTGGATGATGTGTGATAGCCGTACCTTTTGCTCGCCGCGCTGGACGGCATCGTTACGGCGGCGGAGACTTCTGTCTGAGCCCGCCGTGCTCGTCGACGAGCTCGGGTGTGCATCATAAGCGTGACATGGCGAGCCGATGTCCATTTGTAGTGCACGTGACGCTGCTATAACGTATCGAAATGTGTTCTGCGTCCATTCCCAAGAAAACGGGTCGCTTGAATGGAATCGTTGCTGTCGATTGTCTTATTTTTCTTTTTCTTTTACACCACTTATGTCTGCGGTGACGACCGACGGAAATGAGGATCGAGGAGCGAATTGGACCCGGACCGGATGGCGCTGACTCGGACTGCCTCGAGGCTTCCATTCGTGGCTGCCGACCCCTTGTGTAGCTGCAGCAACGTTGTCGCCGAACCACGTTGGAAACGCGCGTACGTCTTGCTCGTCTCGTTATCAGCGCACAGATCTCGCCTTTCTTTTGTTCCCTCGTCTCCCAGTTCGCCGACTTACCGATCCCCCCAGGTGCACCATAAAACCCATGTCTAGTCACTCCCCGAACAGATCCAGAAAGTCCCAGATGTACCCCGCGCTCCAAGGTGAGTCTGCTCTGCCCGTCTTTTGTCTTCCTTGCCTCCGCGTATAGGATCACGTCGATTGCGGTTCTTCGTGCTGTGCGCCTTGTTCCACAGTCCGCAGCGTCTGGTCTTCTGTTTTTGTCCCTCCTCTCCACTCTCTCGCCCCTTTCCCTCCAGTCACTCCCTTTGTCCTTTCGTGTTGCGCAGCAACAGTCCCTGACTGATTCGCGCTCTAGGCTCGTCCCAGGACTCGCCCCCCCGCGAGATGTCCCCGTCTCCGCGTGACAGACAGCGAACACTAAAGGCACAGTCAATGCCGATCGTCCCATCGGTGATGCAGGTTTTCAACGCGGCTAATGCCCAACCCAACTCGCGCCCGGCACAACAGAGCCCTCCCTCGGCCACCGCATCTCTTCAGTCCAAGCGCTCGACCACACCTCCCATCACACAATTAAACAACGTGGCCAAGCTTCCCTCTCCGCCTAATCCTCCCCCTCTCCCGAGAGAAGACCTACAGGAGCATTATACTCCACCCGCTCCACCAGCCCACTCCGTCAGCCAGCCGAACATACATCTACCCCCTCCACAGCCTCCTCCCTCCCACTCTCACAGCCAACCCAACATCCACCCACACGCCCCCATGAATCCCACAATGGGATACCCTCGCCCTATCAACAGGATTGCGCCACCATTCCTCTCATCTTTTCACGCTATGGAAGAAAACTGGCAGATGACTGATGAATTGATGGCAGAGATCGAGCGCGCTGACTATGCGCAGACCCTGAGCCAGCAGCCTGCTGCTCCAGGGACGTCCGGCGTTGCGTACGCCGGTGGCGCCCAGAGTGGCGCAGTCTACGTTCGCGAAGCACCCTCCCCCCACAAGGACTCTGTCCTTGATCGCGTCCGCGTTGGCGAACATTCGATCACCAGGAATGGCGACAGTCCCCAGGGTATGGGTGGACCCCTTGTCAGAAGACCGACCCGTGTCAACGAGCGCGAACGCGAGAGGGAGCCCCACTCGAGCGACAGTGTCCAAGCTCGCAATCGTCCTCTCCCCTCCAGCCCCGGTAACTCACCGTCCTACTCTCCTCAGGGGCATCCTCAGGCACGAGGTCCCTCCCCAGATCGGGTATCACCGCCTTATCACACCCCCCAAGGTTCTTCCGGCGAAAGTGGGACCGCGGGAGAGTATATCTCCCTAAAGCGCGACTCATATCAGTCTCCTACTGGTTCGCATGTCCGGGTTCCGACCCCACCCACGACTCGGAAGTCTTCCAGCGCTAGCAACGCGGAGAGCACCCGCGCTACGCCACCTGCTGCCAGCAAGCTCGCTAGCCAGACGCCACCCATTCAGGCAATGAAGACTCGCACGCCTGACAAGTCTCTTCCAGTGCAGGAGGAACCCGAAGACGACATCACTGCGTTGAGGGACAGTACAGGACACCTTCAGTACGACCATGGTGGGAATCCCCCTCGCGATGACGACGATGACACACTGATTGAGACCGAGACGGGCTATATGCGTCCTGGGAACGACAATGATCACGATGGCGATTCCGGCAGTTACACCCCTCGTTCCCCCAGTGTCACCCTCCCTGACTCATATCCCGCTCGCCAACACGTCTCTTCTCTCCCCAACAATCGTCTCGCTACCATTACAAAGCATCACCGCAACGGTTCTACCGATCAACTCGGCCTCCGTAGCGTCGATGCTGTCGTCAATTTGAAGCCTCAAGCTAGACCCTCTGAAGAGAGCCGTGAGTCGCCCACGCTTTCCGTGCAGGTGGATGCTGAGCAGATTTTCGGAACTTCAGAAGACTCGCTGAAACGCCAACAGAGTCGTTCTTACAATGACGATCGGGATGACCGGAGCAACCGTATTGCGGAGCAGTACACGAATCTTAGTCCAACTCAACAAAATGTTCGGCCACACCCGCTTCAGACTCAAATCCACCTAGAAGATCATTATTACGATGATCCTGCAGCAGCATACCTTCAAACGTACCTCCACTCCGCTCGTCCTAACGCTCCCATACCTCCCACACCGCATAGCCAAACTGCCGCGCCATCTCCATCCCCGTTTGTGTCGAGCATTCAACCCAGTCCCGCTCCTCCTGTCGGCTCACCCTACCCTTATCCCTTTACCCATGTCCATCGTAACCGATTCCCTGTACACGCCGTGCCTACTGCTCCATCCTCTAACTATGATCCAAATCATCCGTCGGTCATCGAGGAGCAGCTTGCCCTTCAGATGCAAATGTACGCGCTCAACAACAATGCGGTCATGAGCGATTCCACCTTTTCTCCCTCCTCGACGCCATTCCCGGGTGCGGGATATAATCCATGGGCGTTCATTCAAGCCTCGAGAGCATTTGGGGGTCGTCGATTCGATTCGATGAGTTTACAGTCGTCGCCGAGCCATCAGCCTGTCAGTCTACCTATCCCGTCTAGCCGTGGACGGGGGTTGAAGCGGCGCGAAAAATCGTTTAATCTGCGGACGCCTGCATCAGGAGCAAAACAAAAGGTGGTGAAACCACCACCACGCGTGGAAAGTACGCAACCGAGGGATACGAGCCCAGAGCCGTATTCGTCGGGGGAGGAAACGGCGGGGGAGGGATATGAGGTGCATGAGGAACCGGCTTGGGTGAACGGGGATGGATATGGCGATTCCGACGATGCGGAGTGGGTTGACGAGGAGGGTGACAAGGAGGAGTTGTTGGATCTCGAATATCATCCATCATTCATTTCAAACATGGAAAAAAGGCGACGCAAGTGGGATATGCGATGGGAGGCGTTGCAGCTGGCGGTGAGATATGCTTTCGCTTACCATTTCTGGTCGCTGAATGAACGGATCGTGTGCCTAGTTCCAAGCGTTGGACTGTGAGACGGATACGACGATGATTCTGCTCGCGGCGCCATCCCATTCTACGAAATTACATGCATTGGCGTCGCGCTCTGTGCGACGCGATCAACTGATGAGGTCACCTGCCATGACCCAGATGCGCACTGCATTTAGAGGCATCGCGTCCCGCCGGAACAGCACCCGCTCACGCACGGCCACTGCCTCTATTTTAGAGCGTCTCCTGAGTTCGACGAGCGCATCGGGCGATGGGTCCGACACGTCGTCGGAGGCTCGGGAAGGCGACCTGAAGCGCGCACTCGAGGCAGCCTTGGGTAGCCTCGAGACGTTACGGCTGATTTACGGGCATCGAGTGTCAAGATGGGAGGAAGAAATGTTGCGGATTTCGGATGAGAGGGAGAAGGTGGAACTGCTGTTAAGGCAGACGCTCGGGGTGAATTTACAGCCGAACGGAACGTAAGCTAGGTGTTAGCACAGACCTATGCGAAGACCAGCCCTCGGTGGCATCCTGCGATAAGCTGGATAGGGAGGGACGGTGGGGTAGAGAGCGTTTGTCGCTGACCCTGCAGGTAACTTATCAGATCGTGCCGTCGATTCTTTCCCCCTCCTCCTTCTGTAGGCCGATCCTTGTTAAACTTTTTTTCTTTATTCCGCGTTGTTCTGTTTTACATCTGCCTCTCCTTTCAGGTGTCACGATATATGTTGTATGATTTTTTCCAGCTATGCCCCCCCCGAGTCGCCGTTTACTATGCGGAATCACCCACATGCTATCAAATATATGTCTTGCTTCATGGTTTCTCCCCTTGTTTCATGACCCCAGTCTCACGTAGCAGCACAAAAAAAACCCCGCTGATACCGGAGAAGTCCTCGTGTCCACTAGAACTCTAGTGACTTGTATCAGGAAGACCGAGTGCACGGAGTTCCACCCCCCACATGAACGGAAAGGGCATACGTAACTGAGGCATGTTCCTTCTTCGGACTGAATTCATTCATGGCCACCATCATTAGATAAGGCTACATTAATCACGACGCAATCGCCAGAATTGTGGCAGGCGAATGTTGTGGATTCGTGCTCCGGTGCCTGGAGGCCAAATCGTTCTTAAGAGACACTCTCGCTGTCTTTCCAATATCATTCCCTTCATCGAGAGAATAAAAAGAAATTGCAAGACACAAGGTGGCCCACGGAAGTGGATTCCTATCCTATTTTTTTTAGGATAAACCATGGCTTCGCCCAAGAGAGGATAAGTCGGGGACACATGGCCGTGGAAAGTAAACTGACACGTGCGGGGGAGGGCACAATCGGGTAAGTCAGAGTTCGCTTTCGGGGGTGAGCACGAGGGGGTGGGAGGCCATAGGAAGGGGCAGGACAGCTGTCGCCTTGTGCTCGCGTGAGAGATATCCGTTACTGTATGTATTTATTACGATAAAATGAAGAGGAACTCTGGACATGATCGTGGACACGAGGGACGCATGTGGGGTGTGGGAGCGGGGGCAGTGTTGTTGTGTTCGTCGAGGGGAACGTGATTGCTCCTTCTGGAGCGCGCCCTGGAAAGGGAGTGGGGTAGGAAAGGGACCCGTTACCATGCGTGGCAGGCTTACATTCCTAGGAACCCAGGATGCGTCAACGTTGTACTAACGGATTGGTTCCGCGCGCTCATCTCCATTTGAGCGGGTCATAACCCTGCAAGTTAGAAATGTATGAACGTAAGAATTCGACGGGGCGCTCACCATTCAGCTCAGGAATTAACCCACCGACGACGGAGGACCACCGTCTCCGTCAAAAAGAAATCCAGACCACGTACGAGTGCTGCCTAGAGTTCTAGGACATCAGCTTCAGTTTTCCCTCGTTCCGATCATCCCGGTGGATCTGTGAGGCAGAGTTGTGTGAATGTCTAGTCATGATTTTAGATTCTGCAAGTCAACAGCATGGCCATGATCTATGTTGGAGAGATAGTACTTTTCTTCTCTCTTACTAGTAGAGTTCAACCCTACACTCGCTGCATTACCATATTTGGACATCGCTATTTCCCACGTCGTACGGTACCATTCCTCTACTCCAGTCATTCATCCGACCGACTGGAGGACCTAACGATCCCTTTATTCTAGCTCACGCCCTGTTCGCTCACAATAAACAGGCCATTTATTCCTGTCTATGAGAGCACTAGTTTATGGCTGGCCCCTTGGAATTTGTTGCAGTGAAACGTATTTTATGCGGCCGAAGATCTCGATCTCCTATACCTGTGTCGTTGGAGACCCCGTCCCAAAACCAATGCTAATCTCCAACCCTGCCCCGGAAGGGAGGAAGGGGGTGCGGGGTGCACGAGGCGAGTTCTTTCTGTAAAGGATCACCAGCATGTGTTCCCTTGATAAAGAGCGATAGTCGAGTGCGAACTTAGTGGTCGGGCGGACGGGGGCCGAGTCGAGAGGTTCGAGCTGGGGACTCCTATAGCATAGTCATATTTAGGAATTTAGCCATATGTCCCGTCATGCCTCGGTTCATCACTAGCACACAAGAGCAGTATGAGCGAGACATCCGTGGTCGCTGGCAGGGGGTTGACACAGGATTTGGTGCATTCTCACAACCCGCTCTCAATCAAACCACCATCGTATCTGTAATCGCGTTTGCAGATGGTGTCCCGGAGCAAGGTCAGCTTGTGGAGGGGGACGCAGACGAATCGGAGGTGACCCGTCTCGAAATCCTGGGAGAGGACACGCATCAGGTTTGAAACGAGCATATCGGGTGAAAACCGGAGATGACCACCTAATCGTTGTCACTGTGGTCTCGACTCACGTCTCGTGGCAGGGAATGTATTGTGTCAGAGATCATCGAAGAAATCAGCAGGCATTATGCTTGATGTTCGGCCAGGCACTACTCACTTTTCTTTTCTCTACTTGGAAGATCTCATTCATCCCTGTGTCGTTGTGCTGACTAAGATGCCAAGTTACGGCCTCATGACACCAACGCTCTCAGCTGCCAGGCACACATTTTGAAGCCGTGGTAAGTACAGTTGACTCCCTCTTAACACATACCCTATATAACACATACAATTTCTATTTCCCAAAGTTCATTGTCACTGCTTCCAACCCCGGTCATAACCCATACTCTCCCATAAGCCATACCCCTGGGCCTATCCCAAGAGGTATGTGTTAAGAGGGAGTTGACTGTAACTACCTACGTACTCGAACTTCCGGCTCGCCATATATAGCAAGTCCGTTTACTTATTGCACCTGCGCGGTTTTTTCGATTGGATGCTGCGATACGAAGATTCAGTTGGGCCCACTTCGTGATGGCCGTTATGTTATATAAGGGTGCGTCGTGGGGCCTTGCTCCTCAAAGCCTCGCCAGTACGCACCCCCCGTGAATCTGATTCAATGGGTCAAATTATAGGTGGGATTAAACCGTCGGTGAGTATGCGGTCAAGTTTTCCAGACCTTGCTAATCGTCAGAACAGACATTCCCGTCACCTAGCTCGATAACATTCTGCCCTACGCCCCATAAACCCGAGTCGTTCGGAAAGAGCCCTGGGTTTGACGTTGGCATGGGAGTTGACCCTTCTCTTGCCTTTCTCCGTGCTGTTACACAGGAGGAGGATATTTGTGCCGAACTCTTGCATTCATCTCTCCCGACCAGTCCGGATACCTTGCGGGACTTCATTCCGCGAAGGAATGGTTTTGTCAATACAGTCGTCGAGGCGTATAGCAAACACCATGCACTCATTATTCGGCCTGACGACGTCTGGCTCACCATCCTGACACAATTCAGCTTCTTTGTCAACGGCAATGCGAGGGCACTTCACGACGTTTTCGTGACCCACCAAGGGAAACGAGAACTTGTCATCCAGGCAGTAGGAGATCGCTATAGCATGAAACCTGGTGTTTTGGCATGTCAGATGACGGAACTGATGCAAGAACACATCGTTGACGAATCGTTACGAGAGTGGATGATGCCGAGTTTCACCACCACCACCGCTACAGATACTGTTACGTCGGCAATCGTGATGATGGGGTCGATGAAAGAATACTTCGAATACAAGTTTATGATTGGGTGCGGGCTTCCCAAGGTAACGCTGGAAGGAGAGAAGAGAGATTGGGAGGATATTTTGGGTCGCCTGGAACGCCTCAAAAAGTACGGGATTCAGACCATCGCGTGGTACCATCTTCTTCGACCTGTCATATCCCGCTTCATTGCTGCCTACGACGATCCTACTTCCCAAGAGAATCTGGACTTTTGGAACAAGGTCGCCCATTCCACTGGCGCAGGGAGTTTCTATTCGCCGCTTTGTCTTTCTGGGTGGATTACGGCGTTCTGTGTGTTTGACCAACTGGGCCAATGGAAGGGCAATGCCATCAAGAAAAATGCAGAAAATGCAAAGAACCTTCAGCATCTCAGCGCGTCTCAATTTGTTGCAACCCACCTCCACCCAGTGAATCGTGATACGCCATATCTGACACTGGACGACTTTCCCTATCCAGAGGTCATTCATGAAGATATTCCGTATGGGTATACATATGTCGATGTCAAGCTTGAAGATAATGGAGAGTCATTCGAGACGATGTTTGTTGCAGGGTCAATCGGTTCGCGCATCTCTTCCACGATGATGTCAGAAGACTTCCCTAAGGGTACAAGGGACACCATACGACCGATTCCCGGTTGGTGGTACTTCATAAAAGGAAAAGTGCCGAAGGTCAGAGGGGATACTGCTTTCATGCTGATTCCGTCTCAGAGATGAAGCCATTTTCTGGCGGGCTGCTTGAATAGTTCAGTCACTTGATTTCTTTTCTTCGCACATCAATGTCTCCTATCAGCTTGTCTTCGGGTTGCGGCAAATGAGCATGGGTTGGATCTTGGCCTAGATGTATGATCTGTCGCTGTTGCGTGGCTGCATCATTGTCGCCACCTACGGTAATGAGTTATTGAATATGACATGACATACCTAGAGCGCTGCTGGACGTATGAGGATTTCCGTCATCATTCCCAAGGAACCCACCGAGGAATCCCGAGGTCGAAAAACCGCTGCCAATGGTATTACCCATGTTGGCTATGCATTCGTATTCATGATAATAATGGCTCACGTCCAGGGATCTACATATGGATTGCTAATGGAGCACCCTGCAAACGAGGTAGTAAAGATGGGGTACAATGAGTTTGCAAAGGATCAAGAAAGGGACCCAAATGGCGCTTAGACGACGTCGGATGAGGATGGAGGGGATATACTTGCTCTCGATCGGCCGTCCCTGTCCTTTTTTTTCTGCTTACCCTTTCTTTTCTCCCTTCTCGCCGACGCGCTTGGTGGCCCTTCTCCTTTTTCTTTCCACCATCTCCGTCATGTCACGTCGTACGTTGTCCGTTGGGTAGCGTCCCTCAGGGTTTAAGCCCGGGCATGTCAATCTTGCTAAGGTGTGCTGTAAGGCCTTTGGTGGTGTATACTCTTTATTCTTTCCCTTGCCGTTGTTGTCATCCAAGTTGATGGTTCGGGAACCTTTTCGTGGTGTCACCACCCGTCGTCAGGCACATATCGACGAGAACCCGGATTATCTGTATCCAATGCATGAGAATAAGGAAGCGCGTCCGAAACCCAGCGCACTCAAGTTGGTGTACCAGCTTTACACCGCAACCGCTTAGTCTCCTCGACAGCGTGCAAAACCTTGGGCACTTGGTTCGGGTGCGCGGATCGCACGCTAATGAACAGCATCGCGTCATCCTGCACACGAAAAAAGAAGGAAGCGACGTATGAAAACAGTGAGCTGGCTGAACAAGATAGGATGGTCATCTGCAAGCGCTGCGCACAATATTTTGCGTAATCACTGACGGTGCCCTCCAGAACAATCACTTCGTTGAGTTGCCCTCTACCCAGCTGTAACTCAGCGATGCGTTCGACACCCTTCTCGGGGGGTACCGTTTGGGGTGGAGAGGGCACGGACGCCCCCACTGATGGAATCGCAGTGGCGGGCATATCGGGTTCGTGATATGCATCGCTCGCGTCTGCAAACGTCAACAGTGCCGTCAAGATGATGATCTCTAGGCCCTTTCTATCATTAATATCGAACCCGATCACACGAAAGCCATGAGCACGAACCCACCCACCCGCTGAGCCAAGGCAGGGAGGAGAAAAAATGACCGATTGATATTGTAATCCAGAATCTGAACCGACGTCGTTCGAACTTGTCCAGGTGGTTCTCCTACCATCGGGACGAGTGCGGGTGGGTCAGGTTTACGGGTGATGAAGCACTCTTCGCGTTTCCATTTGAACTCATGTATTGGATGGGAAAAGAGATAGCATGGTCGTAGAAAATAAACTGACGCGCGCGGGGACCGGCAAAATCGGGTAAGTCAGAGTTCGTTTTTGGCGGTGAACATGGGGGGGTGGGAGGCCATAGGAAGGGGCAGGACAGCTGTCGCCTTGTGTTCGCGTGCGAAAGATCCATTACTGTATGTATTTATTACGATAAAATGGAGAAGAACTCTGGGCATGATCGTGGACACGAGGGACGCATGTGGGTGTGGGAGCGGGGGTAGTGTTGTTGTGTTCGTCGAGAGGAACATGATTGCTTCTTCTGGAGCGCGCCCTGGAAAGGGAGTGGGGTAGGAGAGGGACCCGTTACCATGCGTAGCAGGCTTACCTTCCTAGGAACCCAGGATGCGTCAACGTTGTACTAACGGATTGGGCGCCCATCTTCATTTGAGTGGGGTCATACCCCTTGCAAGCTAGGAATGTGTTGTGAGCGAATGGGGCGCGAGCTAGAGTAAAGGACCGTTAGGTCCTGTACGCTGTAAGTACGGGTATACGAGTAGTGACGAGTGTCTATGTACTCACCTCCAGTCGGTCGGATGAAAGACTGGAGGAGAGGAGCGGTATCGTACGGTGTGGGAAATAGCAGTACCCATATATTGTAATGTAGTGAGTGTAAGGTTGGACGGTACTAGGAAAAGAAGAAAGATACTATCCACGGGTTGATCTCCAACATGTATGAACGTAAGAATTCGACGGGGCGCTCACCATCCAGCTCGAGAATTAACCCACCGACGACGGAGGACCGTCTCCACTAAAAAAAAATCCAGCCCACGCAGGACTCGGTACGAGTGCTGCCCAGAGTTTTACTAGGACGTCGATTTTTTCCTCGTTCTGATGGATCTGCGAGGCGGAAGGTCGGACAGAGTTGCGTGAATGTCTAGTTATAATTTCAGATTCCGCAAATCGACAGCATAGCACGATCGTGATTCCTGTCCTTTATGCACAGCTATCATCTTATTCTGCTGCTGGCATTTGCTTCATCGACACCACAACACAGTATCGCATTTGTTCCCTGGTGATTGGTGTCCACTTGCGGATGCTCATCGTTAGGGGAGATTGTCGGGAGTCACAAGGGGTGAGGGAGTGGGCATGTCTGGCAAAATTGGCGAAAAAGCAGGTAGTCGACATAGAAGTGAGCGTGCAAACAGTGATGGCAGCGTGGACGTATTGAGGTCGTTTTCTTTGCACCTGGATCTCGTCGGGGCAGATCCAGGGAATACCTCATCAATGTCAAACGGTTTCTGCATCTCTTGCAACATACTCAAATATACCTCGGGTTCAATCTCACTCTAGGCCTGGAGTATTCTGACAAGTTTCCCGTTGCAGGTTAAACTATTTCTGGTGACAAGACTGAAAGAATGGTACGTATTTGGGAGAAATTGTTTTCTGCCATAGATGTGGTGGTCCCTCCTCGCGCTCAGGTGAGTTCCGTGTCACCTGAACACCACGCCGCTCGGAATCTGTTGACCCTTGGCGCGGATGGATTAGTCCCTGGTCAGACGAACCCAAGAGATAGACCAATTCGAGTGTGTTTTGGGACTGACTTTAGCTCTCGCTGTCATGTTTCTGGCATGCGAGTGGTGGCCGCATATTCGATCGGGAGCACCAAGGAAAGCGACGAGTGGTGACGGTCCGCTTCGCGACGAGCTAACAGATAATCCTGTACCCCAGATCTTAAGATCTTCCGTCTTCTGTATCTGATGTCCCCCGAAGTTGCTGTTCCTTGGGGATCGGGAGCATTAGGGAAGAATGTCATGCATAGTCGAGTGGATAAGTAGCCATATGCCACCGGCCGCTTGAACACGCATCTGCATGCATTTACTCATCCTCTCCGCTGCAGCAGCAGCAGCCTACGTATTCCTACGGCTTGCGAGTATCCGTGGGTCCTCCAATGCGTCAATGTTTCCACCTCAAGTGCCAAGCCTGCTTGGAGGATACTATAATGGACTCTTGTATGTGCTGAACCCCTGCGCGTTCTTCGCTCGATGCGAGTAGGTCTTGGATGGTTCGAGTATCGATTGATTGATAATTCATAAACCAGACAGCAATACGGCTCCGTGTACCGGGTGTTACTTGGTTCCCAGCGATTGATAGTCATCTCCTCGGTTGATGCTATCTCAGTCCCATGATAGAAGGCATGCGGTGAAGCGAAAAGCATCCCACTGGCTGAGGGGCCTTGAGTCACGCTTGCGGGCGTGTTTGTTACGAATCCTAGCCGAACTCTCGATCGAAATTGCGTATCAAGACAATACATAGGATTTACATTCTAGCATCAAAGCCCTGCCTTCATCTGACGGGGAGACAGTCGTACAAAAACATCCTCTTCTGTGTGTGCGGTGCCAGTGCTGCGGGGATGGACCTGAGGCAAACGCCAACCCCCTGAACTCTTCCCTGCCGGACTGAAGTCGAATTTATAGAACAATATGATCACCAGGACTTTCAGCTCATACATAGCCATCCATCTTCCCTTGCACTAAGCGACGATCAGCACACGGAGTGGTTGAGAACTGAGACATGATACTCACAATGTTCCTGCCAATGCCGAACGAATGAAATTGATAGCCTTCTGTCGGTAAACGTTTCCTTTGGTACGGGCGCTGCGCAAAGCGATCCACCACGAATGCCCCTGGATTCGGGAAGAATTCCGCATCCATATGGATAGCTTGGACGTTTCCGAATATAGTCTCCCCCTTCTTTACCGATATTGTCCTCTCCCCAACCTTTAGATCCATGTCGCAATTGGCTTCCCGCGTGCCAACGTGCAGTCCAGTGATCCTCATAGTCTCTAGGATCGCAGACGCCAGTAGCTTGAATGACGGATCATCCAGCCTATCAGGTTCGGCTTTAAGCAATGCCTCCAAGCTCCCAAACTTCTCAATCGCAAGATCGACTTCGGTTCGGACTCGTGCGAAGGCATCAGGGTCGCATAGCAAGAATGAGAGCAAAAAGAAGGCAACGTTCATTGTGTTGAAATGAATCCCCCACAGGAGAGTCGGCACTAGCTGGGCTCCTTCCACGGACTGAATATTGTCGTCTTTGAAATTCTTCATGAATGTTAGGGTAAATTGACCGTCTTGTTCACCGCGGAACTAAGGATGCTTAGCCTGCATACTGGAGAGTTCAAAAATGACTTGTAAACTTAGCTAAGATGTGAGAGAAGGAGCAGGCCAACATACAGGATCTGTAGCAGCGGCAGAAGAGCGACAGCATCCGGACGCAGAATCTAATAAAATCAATATAATAGGCGTCTTGTCTACGTATTGGCAGCAAGGGTGATTTCGCCCGTTTGTGAACTAAACTTCCCATTAATCATTAAGAGATTGTAATGAGGAGCAACGTACTTATCCACTTTTGATCCTTTGACACAACAATCGCGTTCAGGTTCATTCTTGTTTGCCTTCCCACTGAGGTTGTAGAGGTATGTGATTCTGCGATCTCTCAGTCCAACTATCGAAGAGACACAGCCATGAACTCTGTACATGGTTTGTGGCTTTGTAGAAATGTCTGCCGGGGCCCGGCAGGCATTTCTAAACGCGTCCACTAGGCCGTCGGGACTCGGCGTTCATCCGCCCGTATGTAAGCGACGGTGACATTCAGTCTTCATTGACAACCGTTTAGTCGGCAAAATTTTTGGGGTTGGAAGGTTCTGCAAAATCGCTTCTCGAAACCCTGATAAACAGGATCCATGTGAGGACGCGCGGTGGAGATTACCCGAGCAGCGACATTTCCCCATGGGGAGGCAGCTGCATGAACCTCAGCGGTGACGCTTGTGTGTTCGACCCTGGATGAAATTTTTTCGTTATTCAATTTTGAGATCGTACCCTCACTGTCAGCTCAGCTCACTGGCAGTCGGGGCGTGCGTCCACCTGAAAAAAATCCCTCGCCGGGAGTACCACAAGGTCGGGAGGAAAAAAAAAAACATGGTTTGAGTGAACGACACGGATGAGACCTTCAAGTTGTGATTGATTTCGCAGCTACATATGTACAAACGAGCCCAGGGACAGAAGCAACTAAAGGTCAAATAGTACTATGAAAAAATAAAGCAAGGAAAAAGAAGAAAAAAAAAAAACGACGCGCTTTCTGCGCCATAAGTGTTCAACCTTTTCCGTTTGCTTCCCTTCTACACTTTGGTTTCCTCGTGCGAGTTCGGCGGTGATACGGAGGTCTCCAACATCACGGTCGAAGACTGGTTCGCGACGCTCCCCGATCCTTGAAGTCCAAAGATGGCCATCAAGCGGCTTGTGGTGTACGAGCGTTTTGTCTCTTGACCCTGCATTTCTCGTTGGCTGACACTGCCTGCCCATACAGTCGCGAACGCGACACCAAAGGTGGAGATCGCAGTATTGGCAAGCACAAGCTGGTTCAGCGTGAGCGCGTCGACGTTACGATAGGCGCAGACGAATTGGGCGATGGAGAACAGGGTCGGTATGACGAAGTTGGAGGCCGCAATGCGGAAGAGGGTGCGCATGCGATCAATCACCGATGCTAATCACCGACAAACGAAGGCGAATGCAAGCGGGGTCAGCGACCTTCCCAACGTCGAGAGTACGGGGGAAAAGTCTACCTCTGGTGGTCGTCGTTGTGACCGGAACGGGTCCATGCTGACGCATCTTCCAGAGGAATGCAGCGGATGCGTACCTACGAAAAAGTCAAAACGGTGACAACCGTTTAAAAAAGATCCAATTCACTGACGTGTTATCTATCATCTGAGCGGCCCACTCGATTTTTAGGTAGGGTCCCGAAGTGAACACGTTCGCCATCGCAACCGAAGAGTTTGGTCCGTTCATGGCAGAAACCATAGCGGCAGTGAATACCGAGATGTTAACGACACGTGTGAGTTTGAGAAGGACCGGAATCGTGACAAGGAGGCCAAATCTGACCAGACCGATGTAAGCGGCTGGGTAGACGGAGATGAGGCGAATGAGCAAGGTGAAGTCGACAATTATTGATTGCGCGACATTGAGGAACCCAGTGGCAATGCTGACCTAGGCAGTAAAGCATGGGGTGAGTGCTCCAAAGACCGCTGATGAAAAACGCACCCCGTCCCACGCCTCCAGAGGGTGCAGTATGCCATTAACCTGGGTGGGTCCATGGGTGAGTTGCTGTAATTAGCTATACTCGGGCGAGTGGGGCTCACTCCATGTGCATCGATCAATACGCCATTTCCGAAAGCGATGGCGATAGCTGCTAAATTAGAAGCAAAGATAGGCCGCCGGCGACTCTGCGGGGTGGAAAAGTAGAACAATGCAGCGACCAGAGGAACATAAAGTGTCAAGAAGGTGTGCATTATCATGATAGCGTTTATTGAAGGCTGAAAGGTAGCGCTAAGAGTAGATATGGGCAGACATGTCTCCGTGCCAGTGCTATTGGAAGACATGGTTGGGTGCCCAATCTAGTCTAGGAAATGGAGATGGGTCGTATTCATCTTTCTGTCTTATAAGTACCTTGCCAGGTCAAGTGAGATCCTGGGTACTATACCATGTCCGCATCGTAACCGACACGGATGCACAGCGCATTACCCCGTTTGAAATTGTGACAGCACAGGCTACTCACCTCGACATCAAACTGAATTAATCCCCTGACATGATCAGGGGATATGCGACGTTAGCTAATAATATCCCGGGCCAGAGCTATCATCGTCAATTGGGGCGACCGCTTCGATGCTAATTCCTTTCAGCATGCCGAAGCGGTCACTAATATTTCAAGCATTTGGACTTACTCTAGTCGGTTCTACCACTCTACTTGCCTAAGGATATCGATATCCTGTACTCTGGAAGTGCCGCATGTGGTTCCGACTTGGGTTGTCGCACCTTGGCAGGCAAGGCCTGGCTGGATCCAAAATGGGCTGATGAAACAGTACGTCCACTCCTACCTCTCGTCAGCCGTTGCTGCTCCTGCTGACGTGGCGCATCGCCGGGCGCCATCAGAAAGACACGGTGGCACGCGCTCGTCTATATCGCGTCTGTCAGGTGTCTGCGTTTAAAACACGCGTGGAAAATTAAATTGAGCACGGCTTCAATGATATCTAAGGCCACGTGATTCGATTCCCATGTCAGTCAACTGCAATCGCCGACACAACTAAAACAACCGGACATATCTGATATCGGTAAGTACTTATTCATATCAGTAGTATTCTCTGTGCAATAAGCGTCGTCAAAGGCATGTTATATACAGATGTAAGATAGATGGGCACTAACTGTACTCTCAGGCTACTTACGCGTGTTAGCCTGGTGCTGTGGGCCGTGTCGTTGATAGAGGAGCAGAGAGTAAAAAAGTAGTGGTACCGGTCAGTTTTCACCCTCAACTGACAGGAACGCGGTCCATCGTTGCAGCTACCCGAGCGTCAAGCGGGAAGTTTTTCAACACCCTCAAACTTACGCGAATTCCCCGCCTGAAGTGCGCAATCAATTTGAAAACTCAGTCACGCGGTTCGCCAGGGGAAGTGCGCTGACCACAGAAATGCCCCTTCGCTGTGTTCGCCCAGGAGATGGCTTTGGTTTGGCGACTCTACACAACGCCGCGTGCACCTCGCGATCCCTATCCTGCTCATAGGGCTGGGGCTCTCGGGGCATCTAGCTCAAGAGAAATGTTACTCGGCGTGAACCTTTGAGCAGAAGGATGTTGACCACTCCTCGGATCCCCCGCGCTGCGGACGGGGCTCAAGTTCAACGCCATCAATATCGACCCAGCCAGAGGTGAGAACGATCTCAACACCCTCTCACGGTTTTGGTATCACAGCATCTTCTGCAGCTGTCCAGGGTAGTCTTTCCAGAGGCATCAGAGAGCTGAACGCGACGGTTTACGGGTATTCTGGAACCCAGTCCGTCTATGCGGCTTGCCTCACAGACGGGCTGCGTCCCAACTGGCTAGCAAATGCCCGATTCTGCAGTCGCTGATCGTGATGATGAATCATGCATCATTTGAGAGTTTGGGAATGTTCGCATCACCGGGTTGATGATCGGATACTTGACGAAGTTGAACGAACCAACGAAGAACGAGTCGTTCTGACGTTTACGGTACCGGTACCACTTCGGTGCTCGTTCGTCCCATGTCCCCTCTACGTGTTGCTCACCATTCTTTCCCACGTCTCGTATCCCAAGTCCTGTCAGTACTCACTTTGCTAATTTAGTCCCCAGCGTCTGTACTCACAGACCCTACATCGCCGTTTCAACCCGTAGGCTCACAGAGTATAAAAGGCTCGTTTCCCTCGCTCTCCAGCTCACCAGGATGCCATTCTTCCTTCGCTCCATGTTCCGTGCACTCTGTTCATTCACCATCGGTTTACTACTGTTCTATCCAATAAGCGTCCTTGCTGTTGCCACATTCCATCCCGGCGAGTACGCCATACATGCTGTCGTGTGCCCAGCCATCGACAGGACCCTCGGCCAGACCTTGAACATCACCATCGGTGAGGAATTGCTGCCTATATGCACCTCGTAAGGCAGTTACTCATGGCGCAGAATACATCGATGTCAACCCTTCCGCGGGAGCGACCATTTTGATGGTGCATGGCTGGCCGAGTTTGTGGAGCAGCTGGGGACAGCAGATCGAATATCTCAAGGCAATTCCGTTACCTCGTGGGCAAACAAAATACTCTTCATCTCATCGGGCTTGCTTTTCAGAGCGATTATCGCCTGCTGGCTATCGACGTCCGCGGATTCGGAGGGTCCACGCACCCTTCCGATATCCAGTCGTCGAGTACCATGGGGGATATAACAGAAGATTTGACATGCGTTCTCGAGCAAGCTGGAGTTCCGTCGGCAATATGCTTGGGGTACGCGCCCTGCCGTCTGCTCTTTTTCCGGATGTTCTCACACCTACATCATTAAAGACACGACTGGGGTTCGGTCGCGTGCTACGAGGCTGCGAGGAGACGTCCTGACGTATTCTCTGCCGTCATCGGTGTAACAATTCCGGTGGGTCGAATGATGGAAAGCTGAGTCCACATGTTCCTCACCTTCCGCAAGTACCTTCCTTCTTCGAGCCATTTCCAACCTGTCGAATCCATCTCGGCGCTGATACCCACGCTTTCGTACCAAGTCTTTTTTTCAGACAATACGTCTGAAGCCATTGTTGAGCTGAATAGAGATGTCAGGCGCACGTTGAGAGGCACACTGAGGAGTGTCGCGAGTCCGCCTCCGAATGCGTTTCTGCGCAGTCGGGAGACATTTATGGGAGCCTGGGGCAGCGTGGAAGCGAGTCTTTTTCATCTTTCTTCGTCAGTGTCAGCCAATGACGTGTTTTCCAGATCCCACCGATTCCATACTTTTCAAGAGAGGAAGAGGATTATTTCATAGAGAGGTTCAGTAGACAAGGTTTTGGTCATTGTGTGTTCCTTCAACTCAATACTGTTTCCTTCCCTCGACGTTCGCCCCCTAGCACTCATGTTCTATACCAGCGGCGTAGGCTTCCGACTTATCGATCGCATCGTCCACGCTGACAAGGGTATATGCGGCAGAACAGGTACGAGACATGGAAATCTGCACACGACCAAGACAACTTCACGATTCCGCAACCTGTTCTCTCGGTGCTCCCTCTCAAGGTACGTGCTTGACAGATGCACCTCGTTGATGAGACATGAAACAACGAACGCGAACAAACATCGCATCTCAAGGATCCCGTCGCTGACTGGACGAAGATGGCCAGGGATTCAAAGGTGGCCGAGTACCTGCCGCAGTTGACGACCAAGGTATGTACGTGGTTGCGGAGACACGCTCAGTCAGAGGACGTGTCGGTTGCACGTCCTCTGCCTCGCTGACACGTGCGATGCTGGATCGGCAGACCATGGACGGTGCGCACTGGCCACACATGGAATTCCCGCACGTGTTCAATGCCATCATGGGCGAGTGGCTGGCAGGAGTGACCCGCCTGAAGGATCAGACAAAGGAGAAGACGAATGGTCCACAGCTCGGGGGAGGAAAGGGAAGCCGTGTCGTAGCCGACGAGCTTTGAAAGACGTATCAAACACCGGGCTGGGGACTTGGGTGTTACTGGGGCCTTTGTCCGTAGTTGTACACTCCCCACCGGTCATGGCAGAGATGATGTCTCGCGACGAAACCCGCACTGATGCGACTGTGCGAGCGCATGCCAGACAGTTGTTCTGTGTGAACTGTGCCCCGGACGGGAATAATTGAAAGAGTGATGCCGACAGCAGCATCTTTGATGTATGCGTTTACTTGCGGACTCACCAGATGGTCCAAGAACGCAGGAGGCCGCTGCATGTCACGCTCCCACTCGACTCCTCCATGTGACACCCTCCACAGCACGTCTGCATGCCGACTAAACGTACTCCCTTCCATCCAGCCCACGTCCCGCCCATCACGAACGCATCCGCGTTCGGGGATGGGTGCTACCTCAAACGCACCCTGTCCTACCTGTTTCGAAGCCGATTGAGATGGGCCGTTTCTGCGACAAACGACACTAGAGCGAACATGCATGGAAATGCGTGTAGCAGTGGCTCGAGTGGCGGATCATCAAGACCAGCTGGTGCATCCGTCGCGATGAACGAGGGCACGTTGAGGTGACGGAGGCCTCAGCGCTGTGCGCATTCGGTTGCGGCAGGGCAGCTTCGCGGAAAAAGTGGCAGGAAGAAGAGGAAGTGGGGGATGAAGCACTCGCAGACTGGGTTGTCTGGCGATATCTCGAGTGGCTCTAACACATCGCTCACATCAACCCCCTCGTCATCACTATTCGTCGCCACCTTCTCTCCCATCCTTTTCAAAACATTCCTTTCAAGTCCCAATGTTGCCTCCGTGTCCAGCCCTGGAACGTCATGCACCAGCTTCCAAACAAGCCTCACATTTGTACGTGCCTCCTCTTGAAATCGACTGTCTCTGCACGCACACGCGCACGCACATAAGTTCCCCAAGTACCTTTCCAATCCTTTCGAAGTCGGGGTTGCGAGGAACCAAAGAGGGTTCCGAGCTGGATAAGCCGCCGGAGCGCAGCGGCGAGCATGTCGATGGGGAACTTGACGCCCTCCCGCGCAGGCGCAGGCATGTCCACAAGCTATCGGTATGGGGGAGGAAGAGTGTCTTGTTGGATCCAACACCCAGCCATTCCTCTAGTCCTGCCGCAGTCCCATTCGACGCACGGACGAGTGCCTGCCGGACCTTGATTGGTCCCAAATCCACCAGCCGCGCCCACGGGACGAGTGTATACGCCATATAACTCCTACACTCATCCGGCTGTGGTACGTCCGCTGGGATACCTGCACAATGGCTTCTCCCCTACTGCTTATCGCTGAGCCGGAGCACCCGGACAAGTGTGCTCGAGCGGATATTTTGGGGCCGAGGGTGCAGTTAAGGAAGCAAGCGAGTGTGATGGCGTTTTTGAGTGCGATGCGTTGGTTGTCGAAGCCACTGTGGGGAAAGTAGGCAAGGTGCCTGGTGGTGAGGTTGGCACAAAGGGCCTCAGAGCTGTCGAGGGTGATATCGAGTCGGTGTACCGCATTCAGGTCCTGATATGATGTGTCAGAGCCATCAAAGGTGGGTCATGGCTTGTTGACTGCACAAATGAGAGTGGGTCAGCGAGAGCAAGGAGGAACACGTACAGATGAGTATGGCGATGACGTCGGCGGCAGTGCGGGACATGGCTACGATGAAGGCACATGCGCGAGTGACAATGGAAGAGATTGGACCCAGGACGGGAGTTAGTTATGATACACGACTAAGTAATTCGAGTTACGAGACGGCGTAGGTTTTAGTCTGCATTTGCGTCTGAGTTTGCGCTTGTGTTGGAACTTTGAATGCTTTGAGTGTCATGTGACTGCTAAGCGCTAAGTGGTGGGTTCACTGCCTTGATAGGTCATTTTATAGACTGTGTGGGTGGTCCAGGCACACTACTCATCATGCGCTCGTATCATTTCTGACACCAGTCGCTTTCTTGGCACTGATAGTCATTTTTGGGTTATCTGAGGCGATGGTTCGCAGGATTCATCTCCACCCCACAGGTAAGTAGTCCATAGTGCAGGTGACATATCCGAACGTGCCTGTGGTGTCAGAACTGAACCCATCCATCACTAATTAGTACATCTCCCATGGGTGAACGAACCCGTCTTACGCTCCTTCGTCGCCGCTTCCACAACTTGATCAGTTCCCGCAGTCTGTTTCAGTGCGCACAATGGACCTGTCATATGCCAAATCGTCAGCATCATCAGACAGAATGCTCAACGTACCATGTACCATCACGCTCGTTGGATCCGTTCTTGTCGCGCTAAGCTCTGGAACTAATTATGTGAGTGGCCTCGATATCACGTTGGGAGCAACACTAACTAGTGAGATTTCGTTGAACAGATGTATTCTGGTACGCCGTTCTCCGTTCCCAAACCACCTACACCTACCAACATACCTGCTAGCCTATGCGCCCCAGCTCGGCTCTCGCCTTCGAATGTCACATGTGCAACTTAATATCATCGGTCTCGCAGGAAATTGTATGGCTCACATACCCACTCCGACCCTTGGCTAATCATTTATAGTGGGCGTGTACCTCTCCGGCCCTGTCTGGGGTCGTATCGTCGATCGCAAAGGCCCACGAATCCTGCTCATCGGTGCTTCAGTCTTCCTCTTCATCGGCTACCTGGGCATCAAAAAAATGTATGACGACGGCGTAGGCAATGGGGCAACTGTTTCAGTTCTCTATCTTGCATTACTTGTCACGTGTAACTTCATGACAGGCTTGGGCGGAGACGCGGGATTCTGCGCTGCTATGGGTACGACCGCGAAGAGCTTCCCGTCCAGTGTCGTACGTATTCTTTTCCTTCCGCTTTCTGCATTTATGGCAAGCATACCCAACCTCTTTTCCTTAGCGTGCTACTACTACTGGACTGGTCAATTCGGGTTTCGGGCTCTCCGCTTTCTTCTTCTCGCTGATTGCACATATCTTCTTTCCTGGGGATACGTCTGCCCTCCTTTTAATCCTCGTTCTCGGCACAGTTATTCCGATGGTTATAGGCCTATTCATCGTTAAGCCCATTCTGCTGCCTCTGACAAGCTATGGGTCACAGCAAGAAACTACGACTGCGGGGTATGATCCAATCCAGGGTGTCGATGCCTTCGTCTTTGTTGGAGAACCGCAGGGATTTCCTGATTCAGACGTGGATGCTGAAGTGAATGCGGATAGGGCACCACTCCTATCCCATAACCAGGAACAAAGTTTGGAACACTACTCTATTCCACCTCCCGCTACCAAGTCGAACCCTCCACTTAGTTTACACCATTCTGTCGGGGATAGAGAGGGGTTTCCCGACATTCATGGAAAGCGACTGTGGCTCACTCCAGATTTCTACCTGATCATCATGATCATGGCAATATGTAGGTAGTTGTAGCTGAGGATTTCCGAAATCGACGCTTACCCCCCTCCTTACAGGTAGTGGCACTGGTCTCATGTGTCAGTGTATTTGACTTCTTTAAAGCTCTTCTATCTCATTTTCCCTCGATAGACATAAACAACGTTGGTTCAATCTCGCAAGCGCTTTACGCGGCAACACACCCAATCTAC
>JBBPMH010000209.1:0-44235 GCA_038090235.1 Pulveroboletus ravenelii | reverse complement strand
GTTTCTTACGAGCTTCCTCTGACATCCTCTCTATTATATAGATTCGTTGTTACAGTGATACTTGCTGCTATGGATCTTGGGAGACTGACCTTGGGATTATGAGCCCCTCTTGGTCGCACCTCGCACCATGGCACCTATGAGCCTGTCATGGTTGTCTCCCTCCTCCATTTCCAACACACACCCCTTGCAAAGTGCACCCTCCTCATAAGTCTAATCATTTTGACTCTGATAGTACTGAGCAGGATACCCAAACAAAAGTCCATCCTAGAGTTGTAATGGTGCAAGGGATAAGTTAATTATGTAATATGGGCATATCTTATCAACTTTTTGTTTATGCATTCTCTCTGCCAACAGGACCAAGTACTGGATAACAGAAATGCATGGAGGTCGATCATTATCTCCAACTATTGAACTCTAGTAACATGCAACCATTAAAGCTACCGACGGTTACCGGGGTACGATGTTGGGTGTAAAAAAAGGTTTTGACTATGGCTACGAGAGCGTGGATGGGTATCTGAGTACCGTAGTATCCAATATAAATTAAGATATAACTTAACGCTACACACAACGGCGAGCAGACGTTTCTCAACGAGAAGTCCTTCGTCGTACCTAGGGTCCACGACAATTAGTACCCACACGTCAAGGCAGTCGAACAGAGGCATCCAAATGCTCGGAAAGAACGCACCAAGTGTCTTGGAACAACCATCCACCCAGTCTAATTCAGCAATTGTCTGCTCCGTCGACGTGAGATTGTCGGCCCGAGGTCTCGGGACCCGTCCCCGATTGAACCACGATGCAAGTGGTTAGTGCAGCAATGGTGTCCTGCGCCTGGCTGTTTGCACGCGCGTCGTGAGCATGAGCCTATGTGCGTCGAGACTTGGCTTCGGACATACCGTGGCGTGGCGGTGTCAAAGAAGAGGAGAGATCTCACTGCCCTGGCCGACGCAATCATGCTGAAGTGAATCAAGGTTAGCCAGTCCTTGCAACCTGACGCTGGTCAAAACCTATGGAATACCTTGTCACGATGGCTATCGTGCGCTCTCAGTCACGCCATACACACCACTGTGAACCATTGACTCACCAAAATCAGCCACGGTCAGTGCCAAAGCTGGGGTCACGATTGAATCGCGGTGCGCAGCGTCTGAAGAAATTTAATCTTACAGTTTTTGAGTAGAGCAAGAACCTGAAGATGACGGTGAGAACACGAGATGAAGTAGAGTGCGGGGACCCCGGACCATTGGAGGGATATAAACTGCCGTCATCATAGCAAAGTATAAAATGCCTTGTGCGAGTAAAAACTTCCTCAGAGGGGACTCGGATTGTTGTCTTGATAGCCCCACAATCAACAATATGAATACAAGGAAGTTATAGCACGTGGCTTGAGCACATCGATGAGCACGACGCCAGTCCGGACATGATAACCTGACTCACTGTATATGAAAGTTCCAGCGATCATTTGTGGACGGTGGAAACGAACCCCACAAATTCCATCTATATTTATTGATGACATATTTCCCGCCTCGTCTGGATAATGAAAACTTAGAAAAGGGGTGGGAGAAAGACGACAAATATGCATTCGCACCAATCACTAGGACGGCGCATTCTCCCAGGGAGAGGAGCAGCAGTAGGACGCGCACTAAACGGGAGTCCTTCCAGATCACCCATCTACGCCAAGTGTGAGTGTCATAGGCCAGTTGATACTATCCAAACGTACGTGCGAATCATAAAAATTATTGAAGAACAGGCCAGTATGATCTCTCCTGCTATCTATTCATGTTGACATTTTTCTTAACAAAGCAAGTCACATGGAGTTGTGATAGTGTCGCTCACCGTAGTTGCCAATGTGGAAACTGAACAGACGATATCATAAGCTCGATAGCAAGACAGAGATGTGTGGACGAGACTGACACAGACAAAGGGTAGTGCCTCCTCGAGATTGGGTCAACACAGCCGAACTGTGCATGAAAGTGAATATGACACCTCCCCAACTAAGGTCACACTGGTTCCTCGATACTTACAAGAGGACTAAAATAAGGGCGGACGCCCGACCGACAATGTAGGGGATCTTTGTCACATGTCTTTCAAGCCGAACCAAGGAAGATATGGGTCACTCACCAATGGCCAATGGAAGGGTAATCGCCGACGAATGACCGCATATTCAACATTAAATGACTGAATATATTCCCATCTAGACAATAATTTGAGTCCGTTCAATCCTATTGATACCGGAGAGAGCACTATACCCATAGATACCCAGCAGGAGAAAGACGATATCTATAATCACAGTGCCCTCGGAATCTGTGGGCGGGACCGGTGGCTTGTCCATCTTGCTGGCTGGAAGATGCAGCTAACGCCAGCAAGCCGTCCCTCGGAATGGTAGCCTGGTGTTTTATGGATCTTGCGCGTTTCAGCCCAGTTTCAGGGGTAACACGAATTTCAAATATTGCTTCCATCAACTCTGCGAAGCATTCGGTTGAGTAAACATTTTGCCTTCACCGGGGGTACTGTGTTGAATGCTGTAGCAGAACCTGTCATGAAACTGCTCTTCGCTGGTCGTAGTTCACAGCCCGTTGCGGCACAGCCCGGGGCCTTGTACATAGTGCATACCACATGAGTCGGTGAAGTTTACACCGGGCTCGCGACGTTTGGTAGTTGTACCCCGTCCAGCACGGCAGCCGGCTGCGAACGAGTGTTGTTGAGGTACTTATATATACCAGATATGATAAAGGCCGATAAGAAATATTGCGAGTTCGTGTTGTAGCGTGGTTTGAGCAGTACACAGTTCAAGATGCGTTTATCCAGAGTCCTCGGATTCTGGACGTTGGTCCAGGGACTCGAGGCCCTGTCGTCTCACAAAGTATGCTGGGTATTTTTTTTTCCGTTGTGCCGTACTTACAGGCTGTACCTCATCGTGGTGCTAGCCGGCCGCATCTGAAAAGCAGCTCGTAACGTTAACGCCGGGCATTTGAATGTTGTGATTGGATGAGGACGAGCAAAAAAGGGTTTTACACTAGTCCAAAAGAAAACGGGTCCTGAGATCAGTACGGCATCTGGTCGTTCTCGTCATTGTGGTCTTTGCGGGCGGCAACACAACCCTGCCAAGCATATACTGCGGAGTAACAAAAGAACATATCTGCAAGAATGCACACCACATCCAACAGGTCCTATATAAAATATATACAAATGCAAGCCAAGTACTATCAAGTTCTGTCATGGTTCGAAAACACTAACTAATCGATACATACTGATCTACAGGGTAGCACCTTTAAAAAAACGTACATTATCGACATTCAGCTCAAATTCCTACATATTCAGTGCATCCTGAAGCAGTTCTTGCACAATCCTTTGCGTTCATAGGGGTGTTGCTCAAAGCTGGTGCAATGAGACGATGTATCTGCCAGGCTGTCGAAAGGGGAGACGTCCCAGTCAGAGCTGCCGTTTGGTGCGGTCATATATACGCGCGCAGATGGGGGGTTCTCCATCTGCAGACGCCGGTCAGGCATCAGAGGAGTAATGGCGGTCACAGTCGATCGGCGAGGAGGCGGTGGCGGCGGCGGCACTTTCCTGGGGATATCCGAGCTAGTCCTATTCCACAGTGGCGGGGCGATGGGAGGGCTGTCCTGGCGAGGAGCCGGGAGGTCGTCGTCGTCGGATGGTTTGACAGGCATCAGGTGCCGCTCCTCGTCGTCGTCGGGGACCGTGCTCGTCACGCTCTGAGTGTCGAAACCGAGGGTGTTCGCCAAGTGTGGTGGGTCCGGGTAATCATGGATCGAGTCTCTGTCATCCGTCTGATTTCCGTGAGCGAGGTCACTAGAATCTGATCCAAAGGGTGACGATCGACAACTCTTCGAGACCAATTCGGTGTATGTTGCGGGAAACAGACCCTTCCGACCATCTTTGTGCATCCCTAGCCACCAATCATCAAGGACCTCGTGGATGACTGCAATCTCATCCCCTGCCCTGAAAGAGAGCTCGTCCGCAGAACCGGAAAAGTCATACAAGGCCCTGACGAGCTTTTTCTCTTGTTGAGAAGGCGGTTTCAGAATGCGTCCGTTGTTCTTCGACGATTCAAAGGGCGAGTCTGCAGGCTTGACTTTCGATGACTTTCGAGAAAGTGACCGGGAGCTAGGGGGTCGTGATATGTCCTGGGTGTCTGCGCCATTCTTCCCTTCATCCTCATTCGTCAATGCAGTGAAGTCTCGTTCCTTCTTTCCAAGTCCTGCAATAGAGCTGACCGCGCTCGAGGCCCACCCAGTGACCCCCACCTTCTTGCTGGTTGCAGTGACGCTGCTGGCGGAACGCTTGCGGGAGGCCTGAGAGGCAGGCCGTGAAGAAGTGATTGATCTGTCAGCGTCGGACTTGCGTCGTACCGGCGTACGAGCGCCAGGAGCATCCTCCGATTCCCCTGACGAGGTACCATTCGAAAGAGTGGACCGCTGGGATCGGACAGTAGGGTACTTGGAATCGTCAGCAGAAGAAAAGGCGCGTGATTGGGAATTGATCCTCACGTCCTCGAGCTTTGTCAAGGTCGGCCTGTACTTGTGCGTCAATGACACGTCCAAGGGCCACAAATGACACTGACTTATCGCACCAGCTGGCCTTCACATCATTCATTATCTCGAAGTACTGCCTAGCGAAATTGAGGTGGATGTCCAGGAAACTCGTCAGTTCGCGTAGCTGCAACACCTCGTTCTCCTGAATAGCCTGAATGCGACAGCGTACGTCCTCAGAAGTCTCCTCGCTGTTTCTGTGTGAGCACAAGGGGAAAGCAGAATAAAGGAGTAGATCTCACAAGCGTAGCCGACACCGTTGCACTTCGTCCTCTGCCTCTCGTCTTTCCTTTTCCTTCTCTTTCTTAGAGCTCTTGATCTTGTCAAGCTTGGTCATAGCCGCGTCATAGCTCAGTCTGAGTGTCGTGACAAACAATCGTCATGATCATCGGATCCAACGACTACCAGCTTACCTGCGACTATCCAATTTCTTACGCTGGTATTCGTAGTCTTTGATGTCCTGTGTAAACCTTTCACACGATGCGATGAACGTGTCCCGGAAAGCGAGCCCGTACGCCTCTTGAAGTGTAGCTATTTTGCAATGAGCCATGCCCAATGCGACGAGACAAGTCCCTGTGTGAGAGTCCACCGTTGAGCACGCCATGAACGATCACGACTAGTGGCACCCACCAAAGGCAGAGTCTCCGCCATACTCTTCGCCGTGTGCGACCATGACTATTCCAAGCGCATCGAGCGGCATGAGCTTCTCCACCTCTCCAGATGGCACAGATGCCTTCTTCTTTGAAAGCACATGGCAATAGTCTTCCGAAGCTGTCTGCAGCCTGACACCCACGCGCGGGCAGCATTGAGAACCGGGTCAGAGGAGATTGAAAGTGGTTGCGTACCGGATAATACCTTGCTTTCTCAGTTCTATATCTTGCTCTAATTCCCTGAGTTCGTCTTCTACAACGACAGTCTTATCGCGCGTGGATATCTTCTCACCCGCCCACTGGCCCCACATGAGCCTCAATCAAGAAGTCCAATGCCGTGATACGAACCTGTCTGAACTTCCCGAGCTGCCAGTGGCCCAAAGACACGGGTTATCCTGATGTGCCCGAATTCAAAAATACTACGACCCACCTGTTTGCTGGCCATAGCTACGTGGATAAAAACTGACCGGGTTTCAACGTCTGGCGCAGCTTGATTTTTATTGAATGGTCTGACTTGAGCCGGCCGCCTTGTTCGGCTGGTTGTCAGTCGTGGGCAGGTCCATTCATCCGGGCTTGGCAACCAATAACACAACACGTGAGAAACGTTCCACAAATCGAAACAGTCCCAGCAAGTGCACAATCATAAATACTTCTACGACACAGAAATAGGCCGGAACATGTTCACGGCTTTGCAGCAAGACGCATGCCTTCTTGTATAGCAACAGCTTCTTCGACCCAGGGAAGTCTGAAAAAATCACTCCGCCGAAGCTCTTCCGCACGAATGGTGGCACCTTCGCTCGGCCCACTCCCAAGGACACTCTCCAGATCTCGCGACTGCGATTCCAGCCATGTTTGGATGAATTTGGCTGGATCGTCTGCAAAGTTTTGTAGGAATACCCGTTTCGTGTGCGAGTTATGCAATGACTGCGCAAGGAGTGAAATCTAGAAAAGGTGGTGTGTGAGATCAAATCGGCGGACATGGCAAAAGGAACCCAACCTCATCATCTAATTTACCGAGATCCTGCGTGCTCTCCTTGCTAGACTGGACGATTACAGCCATTCGGTTCTTCACCGCAGTGTCCTCCATTTTAACCTCTATGTCCCAGGCGGATGGCCGTTCCGGAGGCGGTACTCCGGGACTGAGCGTGTAATACAACATTATAGGGTCCGGAGGCATAAGGTGCCGGTTGACCAGCTCGGGCAACTCCTGGAATACGATCGAATCCGCCCCGAAAATCTAGAAAAAAAAAATTCTGGCAAAATTACCGATGTCACAATGTTATTCACGAACTGGACGCAAATAATCATCTGCCCTAATTCTTCGACGGTCAACTTTGTCTTGCAGGCCATTGAGCTTGATATAGCTCCACAGTGCTTGTATAACACCAATCCTGCTCTCTTCCTTGATACCTAGTACGTGTGCTGGCAGGCTAGTATGAGATACGACAGAGGAACAAGGAAGACTCGAAAGAGTCACCTAAATCGGGGCCAACTTTGTAATGTTCCGGGATCTGTTCTAGGTACATTAGGATTCGGACCCGTGTCGGTTGGTCCCCCGTCCGTCTAACCGTAAAGCCATCGAGTGGGGGCTGGACACCCTGCGGCCGAGGCCACTACGAGCACTCATCAGATACGCACGTATGAAACCCTCGAGACATACCTCGACGATATTTCCGTCAGGGTACAAGTGAGGATCACGATCGAGTTCCACGATCATCCTCTTGATGAATGTTGAAAACCTCCGAGGCGCCACTTTGTCTCGAGAGCGTTGATTTGGTGGCTACCATTTTGAGTACATGGGGGGAGAGTGGTGGCATGATTCAAAAACGTACCTCGAGGAGACGTCCCTCGACTTTTAGCGACCATGCTGGAATGCCTTGCCCAGTTTCAAAGTTCACCGTGTCTCCTTCGCCATCAGCTTTACCAACCTGCCACGGTTGACCGGATACCGTGTGGCTGACGAATACCCTCAGTGTCCGTGTTGTCTGCGGGAAAACCGCGTGAGCGAACCATCGAGAGTCGGACTTGCACCGAGACATACGGTCGGGTTTCGCGCCAATGCGTCCTGAACCTCGACTCTTTTCCTCGTCATGGTCCAGTCCAACTTCCTCTCCATCTCCAGCAAGCTTTGATACATTTTAGACTCTTGCGCGAATTCGGGCAATTGAAGGAGCGCATTCGGTATGGATTTGTCTGTAAGCTTGCGTCTCCTGTGAATTTACGACTGTGAGGTGGACGCCTATATCCATCCATTGAGCTTTAGCGAACCCACTTTGCCGCTTTAACACCGTCCATGTTGAATGATAGCCAAGTCGAGTATCGCGAGGGACGGTTTGTGTAATAATATGGCTAACGATTGGGCACTAAGTACGCGGTAAGCTGCGTTTGAAGTTGTGCAGGGGGTCGACATGGCTCAAAATAGTATCCGAACCCCTCAACTACCAGGACTACTACACAAGGCGTACAAGAATTTATGCAACCAGCTACGAATCAAGTTTAAGGCCTAACCTCCATCACTGCATGGTAACCGTCTTTGTTATTCTAGCCAACGGTAACATTTCAAACTGTCAATAACCTAGCCGTAACTCAGGAAAATGAAACGTACCTCATCGCAACCATAAAAATCATCTTCAGAAAGTAGACGCCCATCCACAAGCTTCCCCATGTGCGTTGCTGAAAACGGCATCCCCTTCCGGCGAAAGCCTATCAGTGTTCTAACCAAAGCCACGGGTGAACTCTGGAACGTGTGCGCAGTCTGCAGATGCCCTGGCCGGTTTCTCGGCAAGATGAACCCATCAGGCTCTGTCTCAATGCCATCTTCGTCCTGCAAGTCCCTTGCATACACGCACAGGAAACGGCACAACCGGATGTATGCCTCGTAGTCCTTCAGGTATAGCTGTCCGGAAAACACATTCAACTGGTCCATAAGAAGACAAGGGGCTGTCCACCCAGTGGGGACAGGTGGAATGCTGTGGAAGATGAGGTCGTCGCATGGTTTCGTAGACCTAGTGATGCGAGGTGTGTACACATGGAGGTGAACCTTGTTGCTCGACCTGATATATGGCATCAAGTAGTTGGCTTCGTAAGGGCTGAGAATGACAAGCACTTCGTTGCAATCTCTTTTCCCGGACACGATCCACTGCACAGGGCGCAGGTACTCGTCCAAGTTTCCTGACGAGCTGACAGTCTTCCAGAAGTCCGCCGTTGCCAGTACGGATGGACTCCAAACGTGCACCTCGTCAGTGACTGCTGAAGTTACGCCGAGGGTCTCGAAAGCTGGTCGAAAAGCGTTGGTATTTGTGGGGACGACACCTGTCATTATAAAGGTAGTCACATCTTTGTGGAGCGAATGTATCGCTGGTGGCACCCTCGGCGGTCGTTTCACTTGTCGTTCGCGTTCGGCTTCATGAATGGCCATGACCTCTCGCTCTTGTTCTTCATCCATCCTCACATCCCGTAGCGACAAAACCCCGAGCTCGATGCAACGTTGACGAATATTCGAAGCGACCGATAAGGCGGAATTCGAGGTACCATAGTGCCCATAGAGATCTTCCAACCTCTTGGCTTCCGGCTGGAGCCACTTTTTTGACAACGCTTTTGAGAACAGCTGGCTGCTGCAGAAACTGGTCCAAGCAGCATATCGAGATGTATGATCAGTTCCTTGCTGTGCCCAATGAGGCACCCGCTGCTGGATATCGTGACATGTTTCGTGTATTGCCCAGTGTAGAATATCCATGGTATCGATGACGCCTGAAGGGCCCTTGGATTGGCCAGACACAGAGCGAATACGCCTATCAACTTCGAGAGGCGTGAAAAACATGATTGAATGTCCGTGGCCGAGCTTCCGCATCCGCATGCAACCTATAAGTGATGGGTGAGATCAGATAAGTGGGATAAACCGATGGAAGTTGTCCATACCTTGAGCCAAACGATCCTTGGTAACTTTTGGACCCAGTGTGACTGCAGCACGGAATCCGCTCGGAAACTTCATGTCCGTACCACGTGTATGAGCATCATCGAGGTAGACGACACATTGATCTAGCTGCTGAGCGAATGGTGACGATATCAGGAGCTGTGTACTTCCGTCTCGTGTGCGCACTGTCAGCTCATCGTCCTCGTTGAAATAGATGGCGGCAGAAGCAACCTTGTTGATATCCAGCCATACTTCAGCCAGTTCGTGATTTTGGAGATCGAGCATTTGAGCACCGACGTCCAATAAGACACGGATCTCGGGGTTCTGAGCAACTAGGATCTCAAGGAACTCGCGTGTGGTCCGCCGCTCGCCGTCCGCCTTGGTCGTACACATATAATGATTATTCTCCGGTTGTAAGAGATATGATAGAACTTTTGCATTGGTTCCCCGCTGATGATCGGGATCACGTTGAGTGATGTGCAGGGGCAACAGATATTGACCGTCATTCGTTCCCGAAAATCCTAAAATTGGCTGAGTTGGCGAGCTCAACAGTCACACGGACTGGTCCTCGACCTACCGGTCAGCAGACGTTCTTTCTTCTCTGCCAAGTCCCAGCCTGAACACGACAGCTTTGAGGGAAATTCCTTGGCTTCTTTGGGGAACACGATGCTTGAAAGGTAGAAATCGACTGTTGCCCGATTCCGCGAGAACAGAGGAAACAGATATTCCTTCCATTGTTCGGCTGACTTGATATTGATGCCAGTTAGGGTCCGCAGATTTTCTGGCACAGCAGGACAGTCTCGAATCCAGAGTTCATAATCAACCGATGGGTCGTCCTGTTTGAGCAAAATTTCAAAAGAAACCCTCAACTGTTCTTCACTGAGACCGCCGTAGTAGTACGACAAGCAGGTCAGGACGATGGCCATGTCAGGATGGCCAAACTCGGCCCTTTGTGCCGGAAAGTCTTTTGCTCTGTATGGGACTGCCAGCATGGTACGCGTTGAGGCAAGTCCATAGTCTACCCGCCACCGTCGCTCTCTAAAAGCAAACAGAAGAATCCCACTTGCCAAGAGGCCGCGCAACAGTAGTAAACCACCCCACAGCGGAGTCTGCTGAGAGTACTCCTTTACCAACCGAGCTTTCATGGGACGGACATCTGCATATGATATGAAGCTTTGAATCGCATTCCTGAGGTCTGAGCGAAGCTGTCCAAAACCGAAGTTCGGAAGTAGGCCATCCATAATGTCCCGTACTATCCATGAGATTAACTGTTGGCTGGCATCTTCGTGCAAGATACGAAGATGGGGGAATGACCCAGATGGACCGCGCTCGTACTCGACTCCGAGTGGGAAACGGTCTCGAAGGGAAGATGCATATTTACTCACGAGACCGAGAACTTGTTCCGTGGTAGTCCATCGTTCGGGAAAGCCTTCCATATGTTGCTGATTGCCGATGGTATATACCAATTGATACCGAACGTGAAGGATTTCGTCAC
Organism: Pulveroboletus ravenelii; assembly: GCA_038090235.1. Taxonomy (NCBI): domain Eukaryota; kingdom Fungi; phylum Basidiomycota; class Agaricomycetes; order Boletales; family Boletaceae; genus Pulveroboletus; species Pulveroboletus ravenelii. The sequence goes on along the minus strand of JBBPMH010000209.1, from coordinate 33,627 downwards.
TCTCATCCAAGATATCTCGTGAATGGGAATACAGCCATTTTTGAAGGTCCAGCAATTTGTTTGCCAGTTGACCATCCTTTACCGGAGGCAGCTGCTTCTCCACGCTGACAAGTCTGAGTGATAAAATGTGTTCCGGGTGGACGACCAGGATCCCCCGCTCCTTCATGCATTCTGACATGAGTTCATGGAGGGCGGCCACTCTCTGCGCATTCAGCTCGATGGAACGAGAGAATGGAACGAAGTATATCCGCCTATTGGTGAGTCCACCAAGGCGGTCCACAAGAAGGTTGAACATCTGCGCTGTCAATGCTTTCGGGACGATGACGCGGACAAGCTGACCACCATTGGCGAGGACGGTAACAACGATAGGGACAATCACAGATGACTTCCCCTCACCCATATTGAGTTGCATGGCCGTATTGTCACCCGAGCTGGGTGTTATCATCTCGCTGGCGACATGTGCTTGAACGCGACGTATCAGAAAGTTGCTTTGTAACTGACGTGGGTAAAGGATATGGCGTCAGCCAGTATGTACCGCGCATCCATAACATAGAGACGCACCTGAACTAGCAGCCAGTCTGGATGCGATTCAGCATCCCAACCATCACATCCTTCATTCTGCAGTTCCTTGCAGAGTTCCTCATGAAGATCACCGAGGTATAGTCGAAGTAATCTCCGAGCACGCTGGACCTCGAGCGCGAGAAGGGACAGCCCGATGAGATATTTCTTCCACTTGTCAGGGAGTACAGTGGGTGAATTAGACGCCAGGAAACGAAAAAGCACATGTGGAGTAACACGTGGCCACTGACCAGACCGCTCGAGTGCTTGCTCACTCTGGCTTCTTGGACCCAGGTAACGCTTGAGGTGGTGAACAATCCTGGTGTACCTGGCTTTGTATCGAACGTAGTGAACTAAAAGCATCTGGGAAGTAGGTTGCTTCGACCCTCCGTCAGCCACAGAGGGAGTCTCGCTTCCCAAGCATGCTGCACTGGTGCGGAGAGCTGATATGTATGATTTGTGGAATAGATTTTCTGCGTTTGCCTCAACCGTGGAAATCAGTTGATGCAACGGCGTGGAACCAGAGAGCGGGATGTCCTCGACGTCTGCAATGTATCGAGGCAATTTATCATATGCCTGAAATGATGGTGCAGGTTTGGTAAACAACTGGTCCACCGTGAATGACCACGAAATGCGGGGTGGGGTGATCCTCGAGGGACGGAATGAGTACGTGGGGGTTGAGAAAACTCGCCGGTGCACGTTGTTCAGAATATGCTGAACACGAGAGAGGTGATCTCTGAGCTTGAGATTACGATAGCAGCTGGAAAAGTGGCTTTGAACACTGGACCTCAAGTTTGCCACGTCATATAAATCGGAGTTGAGCAAACACCGTGGGGGAGTCGAGCATGGCCAAGCGTTCAGCAACTGTTGGACTGTCACATCGGCGTCCGAACCTCGTCTCTTGTTGTACATTTCACGCCGACGTTTCCTTAGATTCTTGAGGCTTTCACCAGCCTTCGCGGGACTGTTACTTTCAGCGCTACGCTCGAAGGAATGGGCAAAATCAGAGATGTACTTGCGCAGGGTAGTCGAGGAGGGACGATATCCTTCTGAGAGTTCGTATGAATTATACTGTGGTGGATCCTCCAAGCGAAACTGCGGATATGCTGCAAATGCTACAAACACGGGGACCAGGTCAGCGAGATTCGACGAGGCATACGCCATGGCAGGCAGCGAGAAGAGTAATTGATGCCATTTTCCTTCGTCGCCTCTTCGCAGGAGCTTGTATATCTTGAGCCAAATCGATGGGAGATCCAGAGCCAGCCACGATCTGCTATATTTGAGGGATAAAGAAGCATCCCCGGACATCAGCCCCGTCCATGACTCCATCATACTCAGCAAATTCTTTGAAACCTGTGAATGAGGAGTGCGGTGGTGAACGACAGTCGCAGCGGTATAAGCGCGATGCTCTCCCGAGCCAACGTCTACTAGATCTCTGGCAGTATACTGGGCATCAAAATCTGTTCGGTAGGGCTGCCCAGAGGACTCGAACGGGAATAGATACGCAGCTCGTCGCACACTGCGCTCTAGCAGATGACGATCATGACATGGAAATTCTTCGAACAAAGTGCTCGGCTGGCTCTCGTGGAATAATTGCACCTTTTCATAGTGTTCCTTGATTTCTTTGGAAACGAGGTACAGTTCGTGGCGTTGGGAATGTACTGGAAGGTTTAGCCACTTCACCTTTTGCATACACTTGAGATGTCTCGGATACCACGTGCACGAGGGATACATAGATGCGATCAATCTTAAGAGCTCCGCTTCACGTAAACCGAACTTCATGATCGACCAGCAGCCAGCTGATCGTAGTAGAGCCAACGCTTCTTCCGTACCCAACCTGCCTGTAAGCGGATCGGTGTCACACCCACTAGTCAGAGCATGCAGATAAGCACAGTACAGCTTGTTCGTCAAGCTGACATTCCCTGTCAAGCAGCCCAATTCGGTATCAATCCTGTAAGTCTGGTACGTGACCCTCTGATGGGGTGGATCACAGGTATCGATCTCGACACGAACATGATGACCATCCTTCTGGAACGAGATAGCGCCATCTGGGATGAGGACACACCGTGGGACAAGATCGTCGGCGTTCATATTTCCTCCAGGTTTTGGTCGAAGCACCAGCCGATTGACCAAACCGAACAGAGCCCCAATGGACTGGTTGGGATCATAAACCATGCCGCGGATGTTGCAAGATTGGAGGTTCCCATCCTCATCAACATAGAAGGATAAATGATACCGGGCTAGAGCGACAGATAGTTGCAATGACGAGGGGCGGTCAGAGTCGATCGGGGATGCGGTGACAAGGAGGTTTCGTGGGGTCTCGAGCGGCTTCAGGACACCCGATACCATGGCCCAAGATCGGCTTCGGATGTCTATGAGGAGTTCACGGCCTTTGCGCAAGCGATATTTCCCAGGGATACATTCCATCCTCCAATTTTCCGATGAACTCTTCCAAAGGCTTTCAAGAGGGCGAATCTCCATAATGGATGTAGATAGGTTTAACCAATGAGCATATCTCTCAATCAACACATCCGGGAGGTCCCCCTTCAACTTCTCCTGAGGGATGAGCTCAAGAGTTTCCGAGTTAGCAACTGCCTGTATCACAAGATCGGAGCCATTGCCTCGAAGCGAAAAGTGCACCTGCCGGCAATGCCACCTGAGTTCCCAAGCCCATACCCTCAAAGGAGTGCTCACCTGGTGACCAGAAATCACGCTCTGCGTCGAGTAATCCATCCCTGGGTGATCACCTGGTGTGACCCCAAGGACTTGCTGCACTTGTGGTCAGTATCCTGCGCTACATTGGGTATGGTACAATACACCTTGCCAAATATTAGGTTGTAGAGCGGATGCTGCTGAATTGCGTTTGGCAATCTACCCAGTGGCTTCCCATTGATCAAAAACGATCCATCCAGTAGGTTAAAATGCACCACTTGCGAACACTGGTCAGTTGTTGGTGCAGTTGTACACGAAAGCCAACGTGAATTTGCATCCCGCAGTGGGGTCCACTTTGAACCTGGACGGTAGTGCGGCCAAACTGCCCTAACTGCAAGGTTGATACCTTTATCACCTGGGCCAACTTGGACAATGTCCCTCAAAGCACCCTCAAGAGCCAGAGAGATGCGGCGATCTCGGTCAAGGAGTAGCTGGGAATATGCGGGGAGGCAAGAGATATTGCTAGGCGTGTGATCGTGGACCAATATGGAGCAACAAAGTAGAATCTTCATATCTTCTGCTGGATGAAGGAGTGCTTGGCCCATGGCAGAATCAACGTCAAAAGTGCCTCGACAGACAGCTGCTGCGTCTCGCAAAAACCCATGTAACTCTTCATCTCCCGGTGCTTTCGCGAGCTTAGTTGATAACTCCGATACCCAGAAGAATACCTTGTCACGGGCAGTACGGAGAAGTCCGAGCGCTCTCTGTGCAACAGCTTGATTAGGGCTGGACGCAAGCAGACGACGGAGTAAGAACGAAATGGTGTCCACTGTCACTGCTTCCAGCCAATTCGCCTCGACGTCTCGGAGGAGGGTCTCAAGCTCTGCAAGGAGTGCATAGCAAAAGGAGGGGTGTTGAATCTCCTGATGCCAAATCCACCTTGTATTTACCAGTGGTCCAAGTTGAGAGGCCGCCTGAGCTAACAGAAGATGGACTTCATGACGATGGAAGCTCAGCGACCGACCTCGAATCTCTCGTAAGATGTTGAGCCATTGAAGTAGGCCGCCACTGCGCAAGTGTCCATATGCCATAAACTCATGGATGGAAAGGTCCTTGTGGCAGTTAGTTTGGTTTGCCACGACTTCGTTCGACGTGTGGGAGGTAGAATCAACATATTGCTGCAGGTTCTCGTATGGTCCGCTTTGAAGCCGGTACGTGCAGTGCCTGCTGATGCCGACGCGTCCCAACGCCTCCGAGACAGGAATAGAGGTATGGGTATAAAAACCATAGAATGACAGCCCATTATTTACGCAGACCCGTTCCTGTGTTGTTGGAATGGATGTTTTACTATAGTGTGTAACAACAAATGGTTTCGTGTCGGAAGAAAGGGTGATCTTTGACCTCGGATGGTTGACAAGGTAAGGCCGGAGCGCGGAATGCCCGCTGAGTTGGATATAGGGATGTTTTTGCCCAACGGATGCAGAACTTGAAAGATTAACCAAGAGATGAAGTGTGGCGGTGCGCCACATGTTGAAAGAGACTGGACAATCTAATTCGAATACGACAACCTCAGCGTGCAACCGCTGGGCCGGCAACGGCCACTCGTGAACAGATATCTTCATTTTCCTAAGTCTTTTTTCAAGCTGGCATTTGGTGCAGTGGCGAGCGACATGTTCTTCAGACCCATCTCGTTTAATGGTATATTCGTGATCAAGCTGGGCAGCTTGTTGTTCAAGATCGGCATGACAAGCATTCGCTGTCTCGAGTTCAGCAACCTTTTCACGAACTTCACGCCGAGCCACTTCTTCAATTTGAGCCTTGAGATGCTGAAGATGTGAAGAACTTCTGTAGAAACGGACGGCAAAACTATCCACAGCAATACTATCGGAGAAAACCGACCATTGACTTTGTGAACGGGAGTAACGCTGAGAAAGGTATTCGTATGCACAGCGAAGACGATGAAGGCTCTGAGGCTTGCAAAGCAACAGGTTCTCCAGAAGACTTGTGGGGACCTCCGGAGAGTATCCTGCGAGCATAGGGATTTCCTTGATAGCTAATTTGTCCAGTGCAACCCAAAGCTCAATCGTGGTCAACAGCATGACCGATAGGAGTTCCGGGTTGTTCGAATACGTTTCCAGCGCGCTCGACGAGTATTTATTCGCTAAGATTTCCAGCTTCACGCAAGCTTCGTCGTTGTTTCTCACTCTATCAACCCAACCATCGATACCCTCCTCAACCGCCCTCTCGACATCGTAGAGCGTAACGTGAGGCTCAGCTCGATATGCCTCGCCGAAAAAGACCCCGTCCGAGGACAAAAAGTCATGAAGAACACCTCTACAACGATGTTCCGGGTTAAAGGGAGTGCCGGAAGCACTGATCCTGCGGCTCATAAGAGCATGACGGAGGTAATCACCACTACCCATGAGTGACAACTGAATGTCTTGGGTGAGATCAAGCTGAGAAGGGATCCAGACTGGGGATACGCGCTGAGCAACCTGGACCTGTTCCCACCTCTCCTCAAGAGTTGACCGGAGGGAATTACATGTCTCCAACACCATGCAGGAGAGCCAATCAGGGGCCAAAGAACCCAGCTTTCGCAAGCGTCGACTGATTTTGGCTGACATGGATTGGAGTAAGTCGTTGGGGAGGTCCGTACACTTCCTCTCCTGTGCAAGCCGACACATAAAGAATAACATGAACTCCTTGTATGTATGATGCCCGAGAGGGGACCGATGTAGTGAGGTCTGGAGGGTGACTCGGATAAGGAGCCAAAGTGATGAACGGCGCCATGGCAACTTTGAGTTGTTCCAAACAACGTCATCACCTACGCGTTTGCTGATCCGGACGATGTCGGCAGGGCCACCGACACTTCTCAAGATGCCGGTGAGCAACTCGGTGATGTAACGCGGGTGGATGGTGTCTCGTGTTTCGACAACAGTAGACTGCGCTTTTCGACTTTCTGGGGCGGAATCAAGGACATCGACATTCATGTGAACAAGGAAGTTCACTAGTTCGGAGAGAAAGCTCTGGTCTCCGAACACGACATTGGGGATCTCGATCGCCGGCCCAGGAAACGAACAAATGAGCCTTCCTTGTGTAGCCATCACATCCTCGGCTTTCGGAGATAACTCGAACGACTCGAAGATTGTGTCATCTGTCTGCTTCCTGAAGACAACTGCTGCATTTTGAGCTCGGATAGGGAACGCAAGAACATCTACATTTTGTGAGTTTTTAGGACACTACGGAGATCTCAGAACCTACCTCCGCTGTTCATACTGCTGAGTTGAAAAACGGTCCGGAACCGGTCCAGGATTTCATATTGAACAGTGGCCTGCAGATTGTCCAGCATCCTTGAGACGCGGTACCATTGTGGTAAGTTGACATTGTCGACATGGTTAGGGTATACCCGAGCAGCAGAAGCAATTGCTCCAGCTAGAGCACGATCGTTGCTGATACTGTGGTCATCCCCATCGGGAAGCCGAAGAGGAGAAAAGACATGAGTAATGATATATTCCAGTGTATGAGTGTCCCCCTGGTCAAGGCCAGAGTGAGACATTTGCGCGATGAACGATATTGCGATGGGGATGGGGATGGGGATGGGACAAGACAACGTGGTGTCAAAAGAGAGGGGAGGGGATGGTCCGCATGTACCAAGCTCCTTAAATTTGTTGATCTGTGGCAAAGAATTTGTCCTAAAATCGACTGAGTCCGAATAGCACAGGATGGACCTACACTGTGATCGAAGGGGAACTGGAACGCAACTCAGGGCGTAAAGCTTGAGTCACAGATATAGAACCTTCCTATTGTTGGGTCACTCAATGGCCGCATTGCACCCACAATGAGACCCCGAAGCACGGCAGGATCAGACGGAACGACTCGCCTGTCTACAGCCCACTTTTCAAAGGGGCAGTTCAGGGTGTTGGTAAAAACGGTCGCCCAACAGTGGAACCCGAATCGTACCACCAACAAATATCGAACGGCGACCTAAACCCCACTATCTGCCATGCACTTGTTTGGCAATCGGCTGTATCCTGGACTAGAAAATTTATCATTGACTACACCAGGTCAATCGAGGTGTACTAACCGACCTTTCGGAGAAGTAGAAGAACTGCCCGGACCGGAGCAAATTCACTGTCGAGCCACTGTGAGCTATCGAAAGTACCAGAAACGAGTGTCACTTCGAACGTTTCGTGCGCCAGGTCCGCGGGGTCAACACGGAGTATGAACGGGGATAACTGGCAGCGGGGGGCAATTCTGGACAACAACCTTCTTCGGCTAACCGGAGCAAACCAGATAATTATACACGACTGATTTGGTATGACCCAGCGCTTCGGGTTCAACTCCAGCACTCCTCGATAACTCTCCCTTCGCGCTCCATCCCAGAAAAACGAAGTCTGCTATATCTTTTGTTGACATGCTCTTATACTCTTCCACTGCTTCCCTTATGCTCGCGCACTGCTGTGTTGAAGACCTGTGTTGACATTTCATTTATCTCTTATCTTCGCCGTGGACCTCATGCTGTTACAGTGACCCTGAAATTATCAACATGCCCCCTAGAAACACCCACACGTTTTCCTTATCCTGCCGCAGGAGATTCTAACATGCCTCCTCCTCGTGCCTTCAGGACCATCGTGTGAGGGTGCCACACGATACATGATTTTGCCTGCCTCGCCGGTCCGCATAGGAACAAGGTACCAAAAGTGTTTCGAACGGACCAACCCTCTGATCCGGCATAAATACGGACCTTTACTACAGTTTGCATTGGGGCAATGCCCGTACCCGGACCAACACAAATAACTGGTGTTCGGGGATCGTTTGGGTAGTGATATCAAGCTTTCCCGTATAGTAATACGCAACTCGTTGCCTCGAGAACGTCAGCGAGCCTCAGTAGGCTTCAACGGGAGGATAATTCACCGATCGGGGTGAAGTGCAGCAAGGAAAGTCGTGCGGACACCTTTTCGAGGTACCCTGAGTTTCACACGATATTTGATGATCGCAACACACAAGTGAATTTCACGAGGGTGCCTCTGTGCAGTCCTCGTAAGTAACGAGTGTGTCGCACCACAAAGACCACACCTTTGGAGAACTTGATGTCGAGAACTGTCGTGGTCGAAGAGAATAGATCAAAGATACAATCGCACCGACCGGAACTCCATTAACACTTCTCCGATAGTCTGCTTTGCTCGTTGGCAGTCGTTGATCTGTAGCAGACAATGTTACGGACTGAACATCACATAGGGCGGGCTGTACAAGCACAGTTACGGACAGCTCCTCTGCGCGGTAGAGGGCCGCTAGAGGCCATTCGTAAGCATCACTGACACCGCGTTAAGTCAAATCTCCAGCAGGTTGGGGCAGTTCGCTGTATGGTGGCTGGTACCATCCTGGCGAGTAGCGTAGTGCCACGTCCCGTCCACTTGGAGCTTGAGTTTCGCATGTTTCCTGTTGGCTTTCTTGGGTTCGACGACCTTTTTCTCTAATTCGTGACTTGCACCTCATTCAACGCGCGTTCTGAGATCCTGGGGGGTCGTCGATTGATTGTAATAGCAAACCACGAACGTCTCTTCTGGGACCTCCGCAGAAAATACCGACGACTCGGGAGGAGATCGAGAATGGTGACGACGCAGACATTGGTACAGATGTCCAAGACGATGGAACTTGCCTTGCGAAGCAGTAGATTCTCCAGGAGTGTAGTGGGGATCTCGCTGGGAGAGAGGTCGCAGTAGCAATCTTGTCAAGCGCAACCCAAAGTTCGAGCATTGTCAGAAGCATGCAGAGACAGCCCAATACCGAGCGCAATCTGTTTAGCAACGTTTCGTTAAGTTCTAAGTTGACCATACGACATCCAAGTAGGTCAGTATATAAAGGCGACCCCGTCGCTGAACTTACAATAACATAATTCCACAAATCCTGATTGGATTAACCAGGTCTTTTGTATCTCCTTGCTGGATTTACCGTTTGGTGGCACGATGGATACGGCACCAGACAACCACTTCAATGGTCGAACTAAAGTTGCATGATAGCCGCGCCTGGATCTGGCAACTTTGTCCTGCCACATGTAGACACAATTCAATGCACCCAGACTTCCGACCGAGTCCGATCAATGATCAGAGAGAAAGAAGAGGAAAAAAAACCAAGAGAAAGAAACTCCACAATACAGATAGATACAGTAGCAGTTACATCTACTCCAAAGCAAAAGAGCGAAAGAAAGAAGATGTGGATATCATCAAAATGTGCAAAAAAAAAAAAGATCGCATCGAAAAAAAGAAAATCGAACGGGAACGGGAATGGGAAAACGAACAGCAGAAAAATTCCCTTCCTACAGCGCAAGGAACGGAAGCGACCTCGACGCCGGATCACAGTACATCCTATACACCTGATGGAGCATCTCCTCCTCCAACCCCCGTATACGCAAACACTTTTGGAACAGCTTCTTGTCGATCGTGAATTGCACCCGACTCGCAAGATGTTGGCCTGCAACCAGATCCTTGATCACACCAGCAATCAGCCGTTGCTTGTGTACGTTAATCAGCGGCTCGAGTTGCATCGACGGCGGAAGCACCGGGAGAGAATCAAACACTTCGGGATGACAAGGCGAGCCAAAGCTAACTCCTTGTGCGTCGATGGAAACAGGTTCGTTGGGCGCCGTCGGATCGATGAGGTCGGGGAGCTTGCTATATCGATAAAGCTGAGCCAGGTAGATTCCTAGCACCCAATCGTCAGTTTTCCCAAAAAAAAAAAGGACGTGACAAACCCCCAACGACACTCACCAATAAAAGGTACACAGGCAGACGGCATGCTCCCTTCAGTGGACCTGCTCCACGATTGCGAGTCCGAGGTGCTACTACTCATGATCGTTGATGTATGAGAACGGACATCGATCGGCTTCGCATCCACCATGGCCGAGATCGCTTCATGCATAGCCTTGAAATCGTGCTCTGCATTCACAAACTGCGACAACTTTTGAAAAATTTGCATCTCCCATGGACCGACGCGACCCCAATGTCGATGCATGGCCTTACCAACCCACTCATTCCGCAAACCTTGAAGAACGGCAGCCAACGTATGGAAGTTGCTATGGCTATACGATTTCTGTACAATGACCCAAGGTGAGTGTGACGTCTCCCCAGCCAGGCCACACACGTACGAACGCAATCCGGATAAACTTGGATACAAGCGTATGTCGGTCGCTAGGCGGCGTCAACATGATCTCCGAAATGACGAAATTGGCCATCAAGTTGAAGCGACCCCGGACGGCAGCCAACGCACTCGTCTTCTGGCAGTTTCGCGATTCTGCCTTCCACTCTGCCCGCTCTTTGAGATACTGTGCCCAATCGAGCACGTTGACTTCTTGACACGACATCCAGTCGTCCATGATGAGCTCTTCGGGTTTGATCCCCATGAACAACTCTCGATCGATCATGGAGAAATGCTGTGCCAGCACGTCCACTCCGACGTTCAACACCCAAGATCGATGGGCTTTACGACCTGTTGGCGCCAGGAGCATTGTAGGCGACGTGAGCGTGGCAGGTGCTGGGGTGTGCGCAGGAGTTCCTCCCATCGGGGCACCATGCGAAGTCGATGGTCGGGAAGTCACTCGACTCTGCAAAATTTCCATCGGGACCGCGTCTTCCGGTGCAGGCCTCGCGTCCACCCCTCTTGTCAGTGAGCCAAGTCCTGGTGATGTCACAGCGTCAGCCGGCGCCACAGGAAGTCCAAACGATGATCCAGAAGTGAGTACAGAACTAAAATAATCCTCTGGTTCCGAGACCACCGAGACTGCGATCTGCGATGGCGTCGCAGGCAACGCGTCCCGGTACACCGACGAGCTTCGCCTCGTGGATCCCGTCTCGTGTTGATCAATGTCGTATGCATCGTCTTCGTCGTCTTCGTCTTCCCCATCAAAGAATCGCGGACGTTCGTCACCAAAGTCGCCTGCTGCCAGGCGCTCCTGAATAGTCCGGACCCATCCATCGACCTTGAGTGCCTTTTCCTTTCGTCTTTGGGGATTGATCTGACCCTCGAGGCGTTTCAATGCCTCATCTACACCCCCACCTTCACCGTCGTCGCTCAGCGAATCGACAATCGCGTTCACCTGCCACTGCTGAATCCCATTCCCAAGACCCCCACCCCCGAGCGATGCGACCGAATTCTCGGATGCGACCGAATCCCGCGACCGAATCCCCATCGACGACACGCTCTCGCCCGATCTCCGTATAAACTTGAAATCTCGACGTAAAGGAAGCTTCCGCGGTGCTTTCCTCAACCCAGGCGGCGGAGTCACACTCGTATTCTCCTCGTGCAACTCCGAAGACGTATCCGACAAATCCAGCTCGTCTATCGAGACTACGTCAAAACGCCACGGTGGTCGTGCCTGCACTTGAGCTACCAATGGGTTGAGCCGCGACCGCGACGACAAGACTGAGCCAAACGATTCCGTAGAGTGAGTCCGCGTTGATAGCGTCGCCCTCGAGACCGCAGATAAGACGGACTTGTGCGATACCCGTCCACGACTCGTCGTCGCCATGTCGGTGTTCTCTTCTTCCTCTTCGGTCACCTCGGACACAGACCGCAGGTGGTGGGGAGTACAACTCATACTTGGGACCTTGCCTTCCTCGCCCTGCGACGCGACGCCCATCATCGGTTTCGTCTCCAATCCTACACTGACAAATGACGCCACAGAGGACTGCGGTCCAATCATCTTCAAATATTGCTCCACGCCACCGCGCACGCCTAATAAATCCCCACTCGGGCCCATCTCGAGGTCAAACGCTGACACATTCGCAGGGACAGCGATCCCCGTGTCCACTGTTTGCCTCGAGTTCAACACACGTCTCCACCGCCCCAGACGTCCAATCGTCTTGACGAACACGCGAGAGAGCGTACGCTGCGGAAAAGTGATAGGTGGTGGCGGAGACTGCGCCAAAATGGGTGCTGCACCAGGCGCAACCGAAATACTGGCTCGACTCTGCTGAAGGATGTTCCGCTGGAGGGGTTGTTGAAGGATGGCAGTTGTTGCAGAAGCAATTGCATTCCCCCTGGGAGGCGATGCCACACCACCCGACGACCCAAACGCAAACGCACTCCCCGATTCACCACCACTCCCGAGGAACACTGATACACGCTCGTCCGGCGCGAAATCGAGGTCCACGTCCGAATCATCTTGGTCCTTGGAAATCGCTTCCGCAAACTTTTCTCCGAGAACGTGCGTCGGTCGTGGTCTGTTCGACATGCTCTGTCGTGCAGAGGCCGTGCCATAACGACGGCGAATATGCGCCTCCTTACAGTCCTTGACGACTTTAATCAACTTGCGCACGATGCTCTGCAAACTCACTAATTCAGCATCGATCACGGAAGTAAGAGTAGTTCCGTAGAGGGCCAGACTCACCAACCCGTCCTGGTGTCGCTTCAACACCGGATCCTTGATCAGCGTGTTCAACCAACTCGCCAACAACAACCTCAGCTCCCGATTGGGCAAAAAATCCATCACAAAGAATGTCAACAGCCAGTACCTAATCGCGACAAACGTCCGAACCCTTACGACCTTCCTCGTCAAATCATCCTGCTTCGTGGCATGGCCACTCAAACTCCAATGGAATCGACAAACAAGTAAATGACACAGGTCGACGGCAGAGATATAGGTGCGGTAGGTGAGGAAGAAGTTGAGAAGTTCGTCATAATTGAAGTCCGAGGTTAATTGGGCGATCCAGCGTTCGATAGTGGCAGCTAGGAGAACGCGACCGCAGTTCGCATCGATATTCGGGTCATCTGCCGGGATACGCAGGCTGGGGATGTCCAGGGAGGGTCTGCTACGGCGGGAATTGGTAGGAGAAGATACACCGGTATGACTACCTTGAGAAAGAGAAACTTCATCCGTGTCTGCATCGGTAGTCAGCTGCATCTCTCCCCAGATCACGAACCGAGGATCGTCGCGCGGGGTCGCGCTGTCATCTGCGCGTAGTGACATCTTGATCGTCGTCTCTCCCACAGAGCCGGAAGATAAAAGATCCAAAAGGGGAAGACCACGGTAGGTTTGCAGCACATCGAATACCTCGGGGGAGTACCGCGAGTGCATGCTCGTTTCCGGAAGTGGCGCAAGTGCGGGATCAGGCGGCGGAATATCAGCGTCGTCTCCAAAAGGAGAAACAGCAAGACGAGGTGACAGCGATGGCGAGGCTTCACGTTCGGATTCGGATGTGAAATCGGCGTCCGGAGGAGACGAAGAAGCACTCCCAACGCGTCGTAACATGTCATCAGCACGCGCAGTAAGGCCAGACTCAAAAGACTGCATTTCGCGGAGAGCACGAGGCAAGGGTAGGAACACCGGATCATCGGGTGGCGTGGACGAGTCAAAAATGATCCCTGAACCGAAAGGATTTGGGATATAATTACCCCCAGAGAATCCGGACACAGAAGGGGATGATGGAACAGAACCACTAGGCCACTGCATCATCTCGCTAAAGATGTCTCCGAGGGCTTTAGGCTGGTCCGGGGGAAGAAGCTCCGAGGTGAGCGAACGGGGCATGTCAGCACCCGTTACGCTATGCGAATGGGTGCGGCCCGTAGGTGTAGGCTGCCTCGAGGGGGGCTCGGAAGTGGACGTACCGATCGCAACGCCAAACATGTCTGGGATAGATCTTGTACGCCTGAGGAACATCCGCGATGCACCCGCGTCGTGGGTGGGTGTCAACTTAGTGGCCGCCACGGGCTTGAGCTTGCCCTGCGTGAGGATGTTGTGCATGCTCATCCGTGATCTACTCTTAAACGAACGCCCATGCGCGTGGGACACGTCGGTAGATGTCAGCGCTTTTTGAGCTTTCGACTCTGCTTCCGCAGCTGGCGCAATCGCATCACGGTATCTAGTTTAGTTGTCATGGGTCAGTTTACCTGAAAAACAAGGATACAAATCCACCACCGACCCAACGCGATACATTTGTTTCCCGTGCTGATTAACAAACGCAGTGATCGCATAAGGGGAACGAACGTCTTTTCCAACACCCAGATATTGATCATATCGTCTTTTAAGCTCCATCGCTGCGGACCCCGACGAAGTTTCGACAAAGCTTCCGTCGGCTGAAAGGTGGCCCCGAGTTCGTTTAGCATCCATATCAGCCAAAGCGAAATAGAGAAGCCAGAATGTTGGATCTTTTTTTAAAATACCCGACACATGACGAAAAAAGACAAAAGGACGTAGAATGCAGAATTACTTACGCGCAATGGAAATATCTGCAGTGGCCACTTCAGGTGGCAGCCAATCATTCTCGGACGTAACGATGGCATGAGAAAATACAACCGAAGGTTGCGATTTGTTAAAGGAAGGAATGGGTATAGGGAGGACGAGATGAGGGGAAGCGTTAGAGGCGAGAAGCGACGGAGGTCGGGATGCTGATTGCGTTGTTGCCTCTGGTGCTTCCATTATTGCTTCGGTGGTAGGGTGATCTAAGGGCGATGATGATGATACTGCTGCTAGTAGTGATACAATGGTGTCAGGGTCCAGCGAAAGGACCCGCGCAGCTGAAGGTGGGTCGTCATGATCCGTGGACATCTCTGACATGTGTGATGCGTTTGATGAAGAACTCCAACGTTAAAGCGATATCATTCAGATAGAAGAAGACGCGAGAAAAGGGCGAAAGAACGAATGAAACGACGTGTCGAAAAATATGCTTCACCCCTGGACGAAGAACTCGGACGGGAAAATCGGATGGAGGGTTCGTAAAATGCCTGAAGAAAGCGTCGGTGGCGACGGAGCTGCACGAATCCACTACAGCTTTGGGGATGAGAGCGAGGTCGTCGTCGCCGTTGGCAGTGTTGGATGGACGTCGGCGTCGGACGCGAAACGAGTGCACAAGGAACAAAAGAGATGGATCAGTCACGAGTCACGTGATAATTAATACCCACGTGATCCCTCACGGCTTGGCACCGTTTGCAGTTGCATGATAACACACAAGAGAAAACCGAATGTCCATCGTCACGATACGCGTACGCCCATTCAACACACCAAACTACGAAAGCAAAGCTAACCACTCTTCAGAACGTCGAGTTTCTCAACAACCCCGCGCGGTTCCTCGATCCATACAAATTCCGCGTCACGTTTGAGTGTATCGCACTGCTCAAGGACGGTAAAATGCCACCTCATACTACAGCGTCTGTCACCTGACACCACACTAGACCTCGAATGGAGACTTATCTACGTTTCATCTCCTGGAAATGAGGAGCTCGATCAGGAACTGGACGACTGTCTCGTAGGGCCAGTACCTGTCGGCGTCAACTCCTTTGACTTTGAGGGTGTCCCACCAGACCCCTCAAAAATTCCCCCAGAGGACGTCCTCGGTGTTGCTGCGCTCATACTCACTGGCTCGTACAAAGATCAGGAGTTCGTCCGCGTAGGGTATTACCAGAACACCGAGTACGATAACGAGGAGATGAAGGAGAATCCGCCGCAGAAGATCATGTTTGAAAGGCTGGTCAGGGAAATGAACACTAAACCACGCGTGACGCGCTTTCAGATAAAATGGTTGGTCGTGTCTGTTGTCCCTCGTGCGAGCGCACTGATACTCTACCAGGGACGTGTCCCCATCCTCACAGGGTGTTGCCGCCGCTGGCGCAGCTGCGTCGGCCGCAGTACCCTCGGCAGACGATCTAGATGGTCCTGATGAAGACGCCGATATGCATCCACCCCAAAAATCAAACGGCATTCCATAGCCTGTTGTAGTCCCATCCGCTGATCTGCTTCATCCACGCAATGATAACCCGCACACCACTCTCTTATTCTACCATCCTTATAGAGATAGTTGATATACTTCTAAGCCCGCCAAGTTGAAGCTACGCCAGCGGCTTGCTCCTGTACAACAGCACATATGCCGACGAGTCTTCACCTCCGCCATCGATCGTCGACAACTTTTCCTTCGGGAATATAGACACCTTGTCGTCATCGAACTTATACCAATCCTCATTGTCCTCGTCAAGCTGCTGCTCAGAGGTCGAGGCTTCCCCGGGTGCGACCGAGCCGGACGACTGGGGACCGTGGAACACGCTCCTCCTTGCGAATCCAATATAATGACCAGAATCAGCCTGTGCACCCTTGTGTGTCACGATGGCTGTTCTCCGTCAATATCAACCAACCTCCGCCCTGGACGCAGAACGGGACTCACCGACGAGCTCATACAATCCTGTTACGCTACATCCAAAATCAGCCTTCAATTCCGGGTCAACAAGTACCTCGAGCTCGCTCAGCTCCCTAGCACGATAAACGCTCTCGTCCTCCAACTCGCCCTCAGGGGAGGGAGCTGGTGGCTCGTCGGCGCTCATGCTAGATTGCTCGGCAGGTAAAGGAGTAGGAGCATTCGCTTGTGGCGCATTCTTTGTCCGCTTTCGAACCTTCCTCCTCTCGGATCGTTCCTTTTCGATTTCTTTGAGGCGCCGAGAAACAGGAGTCAACTTGTCCTTTAGCTCCGGAGTGACGATATCCAACGCATCGAACTCAGTCATGAATCTGACTTTACGCTGTAGATAGATAAGCGAGAGAGATTAGCAACACTGGCGGTCTGATGAGATATGCTGTTGACCATGATTTTCGCCTTCTTCTGGATGTCATGACGCCATGCGAAACGAACCATGTGTACTGTGAGGTAGCTTGGAAGCCGGGACAAGCGAGATGTCTGGCTGTAAGAAGCTTCACGACCCAGAGAGGGGGAGTTCTTCGTAAGCTTGGAATTTAACGACTGGTCATGGATCAGACTCGGGGTAATTAAGCGACCGCCACTCCCAGGAGACTTACGTCCATGATACCCGTATGCATATAGTTGGTGGAGACAGTGATGTTGCACTCGATTTTGAGAACACGTTCGATCGCGACGGTGGATGGCTCTTCGGGGGACTCGTCGCATTTGAGCCTGGATTTGCGATTGAGGTCAGTGTACGTATAGAATGAGGTTGAGAGGACATACTCTCGGCGCATCTCACCCACCAGGAACTGATCAACAAACTTTTTGCCTGCAACAGAGGCACCGGATGAATCGATTCCCGGAACGTCCTGCAGCGCATTAGTCATCTGACTCCAGCATTCCTCCGCATCTAAAGCGGCGATCAACGCCTCGTAGGAGCAATCAGCTCTACGCGGACGCTACCTTGTTGGGCATAGCCCATCATCGGGCCAGACTTTGATCTGTCAAGCTCGTTGAACTGAGGGATGGCATGCCTAAGGACGGTCAAGAATGTGCTGGGAATGACACTCTCAGTGGTGCGGGACATGTTCGAATAGAGATCACGCAAAGCTCTGGGGAGGACATCCAGAGGAGATGATCTACAGAACGGACGTCAGATAAAAAAACAATAAAGTGACGGTTTGAAACGCGCGTGTTTAAAGCAATTCGAAGTTCTGGTATTGCTCGCATGGCTTGCACAGTAGCGTTCATGTAACAAGTATTGCCAAGACTAGCACGATATGAGTATGAGCAAGAAAGCTGATACGACCGACCCTTACTTTTTGAGCCCAACGGGAAGTGCGAGCTAGAGATGGATCAGGGGATCGTCTCCAGGAACAAGGGAGCGCATTACCGCTTCTGCCATCTCTGAATCATCCATATCTGGCGTATGCATGGGTGAAGGTGATTAGATGGACGTATGTGGGCCAAGCATCCCTTGATCACACCTTCGAGGAAAACGACAGGCTTCTCCGGGGGCTTTGGAAGCTCCCCCGCCGCACCGATCACGGTGAACGTTTGGCCCTAAGGCGAGACCGAATCTTATCAAGGCGGGAGGCAGCATATGTGTGTGAGTACCTACCGCTTTCGGTGCGACTTTTTTCCAGTCTGTATCATCCTGAATACAGACAAGCGTCGGATCAGACGCTATATGGGTGCAGACGAAAGGGAGAGAGCGAGACCTTGAGCATGCCGCCTTTGATCATGACCTTCATTCTGTCGGAGGGCACACCAGTGAGTTGATAGACGGCGTCCTTGAACGCTGCAGGGGGCAGATCAGGGTTGAGCTGGACGTCGTAGGTCTTTCCCGCATGCTTGATATGCACTCCCAGCGGGGCCATGGCTGCACTGAAGAACAATACAGCGGTTACGCGTCATCGGATGGGAACAGATTATGTAATGAACGAGAGTGTGACGTCACGTGGCGCCACGTTGGGGTCGGATGCTCAGAGTCGGCGCAGTTGGCAAGGACGACCACCAAGGACGACCATGACGATCTAGTGAGTCCCGTCTCGACACGAAAGGCTGCTCGTTTGACCTGCATCGACAGCTACACACTCACGTTTATGCTCCTCGCAGCAGAGGTATGTCCAAGCGTGTAGCCAAATCCGCACCCTCACCCTTGCAGATGATCACTTTCTGCATCCTCGTGTTCCCGCTTCCATACGCCGTCCGCAAAGTTGTCTTTCGCTTCCTTTCCGAGAATCCCATCGTCGCAAAGATTGCTTACGGTCTCAAGATATCTTTCATGTACGCTGCTGTTGGTTTTGCAGTCTGTCGCATGCTCATTGTACATTGCACAGCTTTGTGGCAATACTCTTCTTGGACTCCCTCCAGCGCACGTACCGCGTCGACGCTGAATTAGTATCAGCCCGCGCAGATCACACCGTCCATGACGCGCGCACCGAATCCAATATCGCCGCGCGTAGGTTCTAGTAAGTCGTCTCTAGATGATGAACCTCCTCACGTGACCATTTCGAAGTGCCCAGAGAAATACGTATCTTACAGGGTTTTGTCTGTTCCTCTCCCTCGTCTTGGCCCGCACCTTTTCGATCGTGCTCGACCTCATCCAAACACAGGAAGACTATTCCAAGTTGCAAAAGGCGGTAAGTGTCTCGGTCGACTTATCCGTAAGCCTGTGTGCGACTACGGACTCGCAGACGGCAACTACCCCCAAGAACAACGTCTCGTCTGGTGACCAAACGAAGCAAATTGAACAACTCAAAAGGAAATTGGCAGAGAGCGAGGCCAAGAACCGTGACCTCGGTTCGTGCGCTTCCTCTCCCGCTCACGTGCTCCACTTATCCGGTGGGATTGTCACAGAAATCGTGAAGAAACAAGCTGCACAAAATGCAGAAGAATATGACCGCCTCGCCACAAAGTACAACGAGGCAACCGGCCAGACGTCAAACAAAAAGTCAGACTAGGCCGTGTCTCACCAAAGGGGTGTTTCCTTTTCGCTTGATTTTGCCGATGTTGGAACCCGAGACCTGTACCACGTGTTCTCCATGCAGTCCGCGTCATTGTGTCCTGTATTTAATGTAAATGCTCCTGGACAAATCGTAGCAGGTCCTCCGATGTTGGCTAGTTTCGTTCCAAGAGACTTGCCTTTTTCACGCAGCTGCCGGGCATGCTAAGACATCCGCCTTCTACTTGACTGTCATGCCCTGGTATTCTATGTCGTGGTTCTCTACCAAGGACAAACCAGCCAACTCAAGTACCTCCACACCGCCCGAGACATCCCACTTGCACAGGACCCTTGACGCAAGCCCCGCCTCTGGCTCTGGATCGCTATGGACCGATCTACTGACGCGCCTCCATGAGACGCCAACGACGGACCACGTTCTCTTGTTCGCGTCCGGCGCTGCATCAGGCGCTGGTGTCATACTCGCATGGCGTCGCTGGGGAATGAGACTTCGAACGGCCGAGTGGGTCACCCCCAACGAACTCGCACGACAGCGGTGGGTGCGCGGCGTCGTCACCAGGTAAGACCTCCTACTCGCGCAACATAAAAAACCAAACACGTCCACCGTTATGGACTGTCCTGAACTGAGTCGTTACGGGAACACCCATCATTGGCACAGCGTCGGGGATGGGGACGACTTTCGGCTGTATCACACGCCGGGGTTTGGCTGGCGATGGCCGCTCAAGATCAGACGTGTACCGACAAGACGGAAAGGTGGGGTTATCTGCCATCCTTTGGGGCGGATATCATTATGAATTGGTGATATAAACAATGTGCGGTAGATTTGAAAGACCAAACGATTCACGTTCGAATCGCTGGGGTGGACGCGCCCGAGGTGCGCACCACGTAGCACTCATCGTATTGGAGGTGTTGACGATCTTTCTTCACAGGGCCCTCATTATGGTCGGCCGGGGCAACCCCATGCGGAAGAGAGCTTGGCATGGCTCAGGAAACGCATCCTCGGAAAGACGCTGTACTGCCAGTTCATCCGCAAAGATCAGTATGGCCGTATCGTGAGTTGCTCAGCTGCCCCGACATGCCTGGTTGTTCACGTTCTCTATGCCTTTTGACTAATGGCTCCTATACAGGTTGGATTTCCTCTCGTTCCGCGCTCGCTCCTGCCGTTGTTCCTTTCCAAGTACTTTGGGAGTCCGCTGGCCCTTGAGATGCTACGCGCCGGTACTGCTACTACTTATGGAGACAGCGGTGCAGAGTACGGCCCGTGGGGGCGCGAAAGGTTCCTGGGCGTCGAGGAAGAAGCAAGGTGAGTGCTCCATTTCCGTGCTGTCACCCTTCGTGCGCGTTTAATTTCTGTCGCGTTTGTTGTCCAGAGCGGCGAGAAGGGGAATGTGGAAAGCAGGCGTCGGCATTGAAATGCCTGGGGAATACAAGAAACGGTATTCGGCCGCCCTCGGGACGCCGGTAAGCGGGGAGGATGCGCTGGACAATGGCGAGGGGAAGAGCAGGTTGTTATCGCGGCTGTCGGCTATGTTGAAAGGTGGACAAGGCGTCTGATGAGCCCGCTCGGTACTCGTGGCTGGTCTATTTGAAGCCGGAGATAAATACGATCTGTCCCGTTTCTTAATTTGTTCGCGATCCTGCTCCGCAGCAGGCTACACGCCCAAGCTTATGTATTTAGCGCACTCCCTCCCCGCTCACGTCCAGTACGTAGGCCCTTTCCCATCTGCGATCATATTCGCTCGCCGTGAGCGCCCATGAAACTCACGAGCCTCGCAGCGCTGACGGTCCTCGCTGTCCGTCATGTCTACGCCTCTCCCGCAAGAGACGTCCTTACGCCGAGTGGTATCCCTGCGTGAGTAATCCAATCGCCCTCGTCTCCGCCCCGCGCACGCCCGAGGGCTCATCCCACGACGCAGCACGAGCGGTCCCGCGCTCAGCACGTTCTTCTTTGACACGACCGGCAACCCATCCTACATCTCCGCCCTCTCCTCGCTCATCTCCTCCGAATCCACCAAGGTCACGCCGTACACGTCTTCCCCACCTACTAGTCTCGTGATAGCGTCCATGGCCGAGGCGAGTCCGACGTCGGTAGCGTCGCCCGTGGCCTCGGCCGTCTCTGCATCTCCAACACCAACATCGAGTGGGACGAGCGGGGCGCGCAGTTTGCGAGACGTCAGCCTCCGGTCGGGTGTCGTCGCCGGTGTCGCCGTCGGTGGGGCCCTCGTTGCGCTCGTTTGAGCACCGGCCATGATCGCCTTGCCAGGGTGTTCACATTCGTTTTCGCTCCTCCAACAGATGCTATTTTCATTCCACGTTTCATTTCATCTCCGTGTCCGCTATATATACATACACACATACTTACATATACACGGAGGACGGTTATCGGATGAGCGACGAACGTGCACATAGTAATTCTACGGCTACCCACTAGTGCTAACTTGTAAACCTATGTAAGGCGTAAGGACTGGCGTCAACTCACGAGTTTCCCTGGCACTACCCGCTTATGGAGTACTGCGGAGTGGCTGGCCCTGATGACGACGCAATACACCCGTGACCTCAAGCTCAAGTCCCGGGCCTGGCGTAATCGCCCAACGTTACCCCGCTTGATCAATAACAGCGAGCGCCGCGTGAGGTGGCGAATGAGAAGTACATAACCCGACAATCAATCTCGCGTATGGGGATATATGAAGGAAACCTTTGCTCGATTCCAGGGGGATTCGTCCACATCGATGACACTTGTCACGTGGCCAGTAGCAGGACCCAAGCCCACACAGGATGTCGGCAACTGGATTATTCAAGGGGGAAGAAAAGAGGCACAAGCACCAAGAAACGAGGTCAACATCTGTCCGATACGAGCACGAGAAGCCACCGCGCACCCCCCCATGGGCATCTCACCCTAAGCCCCACCCCCCTCCTCCTCCACCTGCATCTTCTGTCGCTCCTCCGGATCTAGCCAGCTATCCTCGACCGTCGCCTTCACCCTCCGCACATACTCCTTCATGTTCTCCCTGTACAACTGGGCCGCTTCCGCGTTTGCGGGGCTGTTCGGATTCGGGTCGTGCAGCAGACTTTGGATCGACGTCAGAATCGCGGCGACATCGTACGTCGGCGACCATCGGTTTTGGAGGATGTCAAGACAGAGCTCGCCGTTGGCGTACACGTTTGGGTGGAACATGCGAGAGATGAACTTGACCGTCGGTGGTTTGTTGGGGTAGGACTCGTCAAACGTCAGCAGGAGCTTGAACGTGCCGTCCTCAAAGGGCGTATCGGCTGGTTCCAGGGGTAGAGGGGTGGTGTGTCAGCTAGGGCGATCTCGACAGGACGAAAACTTGCCTGGGCCAAATATCACGGCGTTCCATACCATGATGTTATCGGGACATGGACTGCCCGAGACACCGCTGGGCGGGTCACTCGACAGTCGTTTTAAATCTCGGATGAGGCGTCGTCTGCAGTTCGTGGACTGACGACGGGGCTGCTGTTGAGATGGAATAGGACAAGGTATCACGACAGACGCACCATATTAGATGGTATATACGAGCGAGTGCTACACAAGAGGAAGACTACAAAAGCGGGTGGACAAGTTCACGGTGGGCTGCATTTGTCAGCCGCTCCAAACCCCAAGCTGGGGTACCCGAATCCCGATCCTTCTGGCCAACACGCTGAAATTTATAAATCTTCCGGCTTGTTCAACAACGTCCCTTCCATCCCACCGTCGACCATCACCACTTGGCCAGTAACATGACCAGACACGGTCGACGACGACAATGTCACGATCTGGTTCGCAATGTCCGTGGGTGTCGCGACTTTTTTAAGAGGCGTCCTGCGAGTGTAGCCTTCAGGAGCTGCTTCACAAAACAGCAGCTGAACTCACGTAGCAAGAGCGCAATACGCCACGTCGGGGTCTGCCAGAACGCTTTCCACCATGGGAGTTCTCACCCAACCCGGCGCAACCGTGTTCACTCTGCCTTTTGGTGCGATCTTCACGATCTCGTTCTTCAACGACATGGTCAAACCGTACATCATCGCTGGGAGAACATGCGGCAGGTGAGTCAGACTCGATGCCATATAAACAGACATTCACCACTCTTCGTAGCGGCATAGTCGGCATGTCCTGCCTCACCGTATTTGCCAGACGTGCTTCCAATCAACACGATCGCCGCCTTCTCCTTCACCTCCGGCGTTGCGCTCCTCAAAAATTTCAGATATTCACGGCAGACCAGGAATGACGACGTGAGATTGGTCGAGACGGTGCGGTTCCATTGTTGAAGGGCCATGTCTGCCACCGGGATATCCTCCGAGGGCCAAACCCCATGGTTCACGACGAGAACTTGCACCGGACCGGCGTGCTCGATGGCCGTGAACATATTCGCGACGGACGTTTCATCAGAGAGATCGGCTTGCACAGCTTGAAGATTGCCGTACGCGCTCGAAAGGCCCTCCAGGGACCCGTACTGGGTGTTGTAGTGAGCGCTCACCTCGGCGCCAAGCGCTGGTAGGTCGCATTTTTCAGACAGCACAATGAGGCGCCCGGGCACAACGTCGACTTACAGCAGTAAAGTTTGGCCGTCTCGAGCCCGATGCCTCCGCTTGCGCCTGTCGATCCATGTGTCGATCAAGTTGATCAGGTGCGTGAGACGGAAGGATGTACCTGTAACGAGGACGTGGACGTCCTTGAGTCCAAAGTCCATGATGGGTTGTCCGAAACGTAAAGTGCTGTGACAGTGGTGACTCTGGTGAGAATGACGCTTGATGTTAATCAGGCCCTGAGCCGTGCACACGGAAAGACCGTTCTCAGACGAGATCGTCACCTGAGGAGCCTCGTGCTCATCGGCCGTGTTTCAGCAGCCTGGGAAGTGTTGACGTACCGTTGGTTTTGCTGCAAGTAGACATCAGGTCACCCTATTATTGGCCGTGGGTGCACTTCTCAAATAGGTATCTTACATATCGAAATGTGTTTCTGTCACCTTGGATATCTTGGAAATCCTAGTATTGGAAGCGACCGAGGACAGGAGGGTCCATCGTGGTCACTGGAGTGGCTGTGCTGCTGAGGGGGCTCACTTCCATACGGCTCGTGGGAACCAACTATAGAGAGGCATTTTTCGTCACTCGCCCGGTCATGGACGCGTTTTCTTCCATCGTAGACACCTCACCAACATCGCTGTACATCTCGCTGCTCTCCATCGCGTTCAATCCCACCGCATGGAACATCGTCGCCCGCAATGGTAGGACTCTTCCTCCCGACCCAAACACTGCTGAAACCTCGGCGGGCAGAGTACAGGCACAAGACGATCACCCGGATGTTTAACGGTCATGCGCGCTATGGGTGTTACTTTTTGGCCGTGTTGATATTCTCGTTTGGGATCCTGCGTGATCACTTGTCCGTCTCTCTCTCTCTCACGTCTCCGGGTGGTGACGTCTGCCATAGGTTCCAGCGCGCGTTGAACGATCAACCTCGCGTGCCTTTACTTCCAGAGCCTTATGCAACCATGGTCCCCATCATCATGTTCACGGTCGGTCAAACGTGTGTCCTCACATCGACCTACGCGTTGGGAATCACCGGAACGTTCCTCGGGGACTACTTTGGAATATTGATGGACGGTCGTGTGCAAGGGTTTCCGTTCAATGTCTTGAGGGATCCCATGTACGTCGGGAGTACGCTGTCCTTTGCTGCCACTGCGCTCTGGTAAGGCCCTTCTCTCTGCCGCTGTGTTTGTTTGTCGCTGAGTGTGTGTTTTGGAGGTATGAACGCCCGGTGGGTTTGTTGATCACGCTGTACCTGTATGTGGTGTACATCGTTGCCTTGCGCTTCGAGGAGTATGTCATCCGTGTATCTTGCCTCCGTGCCGATCGCTAACACATTCGCAGGCCATTCACGGACATGATCTATTCTAAACGTGCGGCAAAACAGGAGTGATATGACGATGTGTTCGTCGGGGTTACTCGTTGACCGGTTTCCCCGAGTTAGAAAACCCTAGCGTATATTCCTTCCGCGGTGCCGCCACCTATTTAGTGTGGTCATTCCAGCGGTATGCAAACATAATAACAAATGATTAGAGGGTATAAGTTCTAGTTCAACTCTGGAGCGTTTAGGTACGGTCACTGCCTTGAGGCTTCCTACTCCCACTGGTCAACCCCGCCTCTTCATCGACATTGGCATCATCGTCCCTAAAGATGGTTGGCTCATTGTCAATGGTATACTCCACTTCCTCAAAGCGCGTTGTGAACGGGATATGAGCTATCTTGGAGGCAAGGCTAGGATAATATTGTCTGTATGAAAAATAGGCGACGCCGAGGCCGAGCACAGATCCCGTGAGCACGTCTTGCCAATGGTCTATCATATTGACACGTGAATATGAATGCGACTGAGCGACGTGGTGTAAAACGTACGTCGGTAATCCATCGTGCGCGTCAATGCCACCCAGGAGGCGACGCCGAGAGGCACAAGGGTCAGCCACACCTTGCCCTGCATAGGGATGACGACCAGTTAGCATTTCACCCATGTTACCCAGACTTGGAACGTGCTCACTGTGTATCCGCGGGTATCAAACAGGTGGAACTTACCAGCAAGGTAGAACGCGAGAAATCCGAGCCCAGCAAAGGACACTTTGAGTGCATCTGATTAGCGTCTCTGGAATACAGTATTTAAAAAAAACTGACGGCTGGAATGACCGCTTGGGAAGCTACGCCAGCCATCCTCGAGGAGGTGTGTTGTCGTCTGCGTACAGATATCAATCGTTGACAGGCCCCACAGTGGATCCTCGGAACCGGCCGAGGGCTGACAGCGCGAGATGAGGTCTATTGAAATTAGCACTGGTTTCCAGGAGTAATCTATCCGGGTACGGTGAACCCACCGGGACGGGGACGACCGGCGGTGACTTTGACGGTCTGTGTAATGATACTCGTGATGGCGATCGAAGACCACACTGACAGCGACTAACGTCAAAATATACGCGGGAGCGTGAGAAAAACAAAGACGCACGACCGAGAGCGCTGTGGTGGAGGTCCCACCATGATCGCATAAACAGTAAGCTGACGACAGCTTGCACCCCGAGGGGAAGCACGACGCTGAGGAGTACAAGTACGCTCGACTAGCGGATGTGAGTGAAAGTGTAATGCGAACAGGAGCGACGGTATGACGTACGCTAACGCGTTGATGGACATGACTGGAGCGAAACGAAGAGGTCCATGATAAATGCAAAGCGCGGACTCGACAGACCTGACTTACGGATAATGCAAACTGCGGGCACACGTTGGACTCGATGGTGACGCAAGCACAAAACGGAGGAGACTCACGAGATGTCCGTCAGGGAAAACTGTCTCTTGAACCCGGTGACATGATGGCCGACATAGTCCCCGATCAACCTGCGGGCGTCAATCGACACGGCTCGGTGCAAGGCATGAATGAGACTGGGCGCACCACGCAGCACACATGAGGGCCCTAACGATAGCACGGTGCTAAGCGTCAGGGTGTGAAATGACTGCTCACACTTGCTCGCTCACCAATCAGGGGCATAGGAGGCGACGACTTGACGAAGGCTAGGGCCTCTGCGGAATCGATCCATCGCCGGGCTGGTGTGGGAGGAGGAAGGAAAAGTTTGATGGGTGGGACCCGAGTAGCTCGAGCTCGTTGTGTGAACATTCTTGGCAGCCAGTGACCAGGACCGTCCTGAATTGACATGTCGGAACACTCCCGTTTTGGAAGGTTCCCACGAGTATATGGTTTTGGCCAAGGGAAATGTGGCGCTGATCAACCAATCTCATACTCAGGGAGCCTATCAGTCCAGTACGCAGCAAGTGGGGCAAGCTTGTCTCCCAGGTAATACAAAATAACACAACCTAACACACATACGACCTTGAAACAAGGGATGCTACACATAGATAATTCAAAGTGATAAAGGACATCGACCAAGGGTATAATCCTACTCTCGCCTCACGGCGTCGCATACCACCACAACGTGGTGACCCCAACGGGGAACGTGTACGTTGCCTGCATATTCCCACATTAATACATAACTGGCCCATCACGCGCAATCAGCTGTCGCTATACTCACCTGCATACCCCTAAACTCGATGGTTGCCTGGACGGGCTGCGGGTTCCACGTTGTAGACGCACTGTCGTCCCTATCCACCAAACGGCTCAACATTTCAGCCTGGTCAGAGTGCGCAAAAGGACTTACCAGTTCAGCACGACAATACTATATCTATTCCAGTCGGTCGAGGAAACACGCCCAGTGACATATGCCCCCACGACGAGCGCCCAGTTGAGGTTTCCCCCGACACTCACCCCTATTCGCTGGCCCCACGGTCCCCCACTATCACGTGGTAAGATGGCCTTGGAAGCATGAGCCATGGCATAGAATTCTTGGTTCACACTCCAGCTCCCATCGCTGTTGATCTGAACGACGCCTCGGCATCCGCCACCACAGCTGTTGGATCCAGGCAGCTCAGGCTTTCCACTACCGTCGAGCGCGAGGTTCCACATTAGACCTGTTGAAGACCCGTAATTGATACTGCCGATGAAGCTGCAGGACCCTTTTGTTAATCAACAGGAAAGTCCACTGTTACTTGACCCACAGGTTGTCCATATACCACTGTGTGCATGTCAGGCCTATACTTACACAAGACACTCTAGAGAAATATGTACATACCTTGATATCACTCCACCAGTCGGAGCCGATAGTGCCTGAACACTCCGTGAAGAACACCTCCTACGGAAAATCTCAAAATGAATATTGTAATGATTTGACTCCTATCCTACCTTGTTGGGGAACTGAGAAGTGAATGATGCTTGATTACTCACACTGCCCTCGTAGCAGTGGAAAGCGACCCCATCAAAAGCACTCCCCGCTTGTTGCATCTGGGACGTGGTGAGTCAGTAGCACATCGCAGATCAAAAGAATCTCATCACGGACGAGTTGAACAGGGTAATTGGCGGCATCGGACCAATTGTGCTCATATCCGATGATCTTGGTAGTCGAGAACCCATTTGAATCCATTAGAGTACGTAATGTGATCCCGATTTCTGCTTCTACGGATACCGGCATGCTGCATGAAGGATAAGTCGGATTAC
The DNA here is from genome assembly GCA_038090235.1 of Pulveroboletus ravenelii. Classification (NCBI taxonomy): domain Eukaryota; kingdom Fungi; phylum Basidiomycota; class Agaricomycetes; order Boletales; family Boletaceae; genus Pulveroboletus; species Pulveroboletus ravenelii. The sequence continues at coordinate 5,222 of JBBPMH010000209.1, read as the reverse complement.
TGTTTTCAGGCTCGTTCTGCCGAAGATGAGTCAGTCAACTGTCACGTTCGTGTGTATCAATCAGTGGGGTCTCACCTGAATTGCAATAGCATAGACAGGAATCTTCTTACTCGAGAAGCCTTGAAGACTCTTGAGGAGATAATTCGCCACTTGAACACATTATTGACGAAAGCGTCATGTGAATCAATTCAAGATACGCACTGATGGAGATATACGCTGTGTTCAACGAGCCGCCATCCATGGCTCCATTCTTCATCCACCCAGGCTAATCGGGTTGAGAATTCACATCAGGTGGTAACACGCGCGTTTACTCACGGGAGACCAGGGAAGAACGTGGACTCTCAACGATGGGTTGACCGACAAGATGTCTGTGAGAGTCGAAAACATATAGCTTGGCGCAGCGTTAATGTTGAACGCGTTGAGGTTGACATCTCCACTGGTGTCGTCATAGCTATATGCTGTTCAGAATATGTCAGCAACATACCCGCGATGAACGAGCGAGCCGTACTGTTTGCTGAGAAGTCCGAGGCCCCAAGCGGAACTCGAATGTACGAGAAGCCAGCAGAGTTGGAGGCATCGGTGACTAAATTATCGGAATGGTCAACGGGTCTTGTAAACAATGCTCGAGTGTGTGCTCACTGTTGAAGAGATAATCCAGCAGTTCCCAATAGCTAGTAGGATTCTGAGACTAGAAAAACACTCAACTCAGCCACGCGTTCAATACGTGGCGGTCTCGTCCTCCACACCTTGAGCGTGTTCAAAAGAGAAGCAGACGAGTCGGCTGTTGTCGATAGTAAGCCCCATCGCGAGTTCGTATACAGAACGGTCACCCACTCAGCGCAGCACCAAAGCCATAGATGGTTTGGTAGACGGTCGAGTCGTCAACGACTATATCCGCACTACCGATAGCACCGGGCGTCACGAAATTTATCGGATCCGGAGTAGGCTGAAAGTAAGTGAAGAGTTTCTGCCCGTCCCATGTCGTTTGCCACTTCGGGAGAGAGAGCCAGACGTGAGTGAAGGCCTGAGCGACGACGGATGTTCTCAACACATACGATGTCATATATCTGTTGGCAAGCCACCGTGCCCAGGATTCCAAGCAAAACGACTGTTGTCGGCAGGCGCATCGTTGCCTTCGGGTCGGCGACTCAGTAAGGGGAGGATTAAGGGGATGAAAGACGTACGTGGTGGGTATGGGGGACTTTAAATGTCAAAAGCGATGGAGGGCGGTCCAACGGAACTTGCTCTTCCGGGACGGGAATCCATCCACGCGCTGCCCCGAGGGCACCACCTTGTGAAGTGCACAAGAAGCACAATGGTAATAGGCGGAAGGAAGGCACACCCTTGAAGGGGATACAGGTCATGATTGTCCTCTTTGTCCGCCTCACAACACCAAGCCATCAGCTGGCAACGGCAACACAAACGGAATGGATATCCGACAATGCCGCATCAACAGCTTGGAATACCATGTGGAGTATAGCTGGGTAGCAAGCGGCAACGAGGCTTGATCGTTCGGGAAGAGACCACAAAAGAAAGGCATTCCATCTAGGCGAACCAAAAACGGTCGACAGGGGCACGCTTCCAACCTTAACCGAGGAAACTCACTCTGATGGCAAAAAAAACGTGGAGCGAGAGAGCAAACGGAGAGCAGAAGCGCGTTCACGTGTGGACGGACATGAGAGGTGACCATTCACTCACAGCAGTGGCGCCTTTGACTCTCCACCACGTGCCATTTGACCTCGAGGATAGCTGGCACGACCTCGCAGCGATGGCGGAACCGGGTTGTGGCATAGCGGCGGGAGAATGGAGTGGCCGGCTGTACAAGGCAGTCTGATGCCAACGACCGAGCAAACCTGAACGAGAAAACAGCGAAGGTCGGGCCTGTGAAGCACTGCTGATCATCTACGCAGACGCACCATCAAGTAGAGCTCCGAGACGATAGCCCGCAAGTGTAGAACGCAAAAGTTTAAACTCCATTGCACTGATGGCGTCTATATCAAGACGACTTGGATTGAGAAGTTGCGCCACATCTATCTGCAAGCTAACTACCCCGTGACCTGAACTAACCGGAACATCGACAACCGCCGACATTCGGGGAAGCAGTCGACACGAGAATACATGTAATACATATTCACATGTGTATCAGAAAATACCAAGTAGGTCTTCCTGCGGTTTCTGAGGAGAGGTTGGGGACGCAAAGATGTCCAGAGGAGAGGCAACATGATTCCCACCAGGTGGTGACATACTCCTCAACCCACCGAAGGCATTCTCTACACCACCATCCCCCCCACTGCCCACGTTACTTACACTCATTCCACCAAAGATTGACACTAAATCGTCCAGCGGGTTTGCCGAAGTTCCAGACAGGAAATTGGTTGCAGCAGGCGAGGAAGGCAGAATCTGTGTCGCTGCAAGACCAGAGGGTTGTCCATCTTGCGTTGGAGCGTCATCGAAATCGAGTAGGTTTTCCGCCTGTTGGCCGGCCACGACGGTCTGGAGGGCTTTTTGCGCAGTGAAGCGATCGTCTGATAGCCTGCATACTACACTCAGCAGGAGACTCCATGCGCAGAAAAAACAACGCACTCTGATTCCTTGCGTTGAATCGAGTCCGCGCCTATCCGGCCATGGCCGATGAACGTTTCAGCCGGCTTGTGATAAACGCTAGCGAGGCTTGAAACATCTCCCAAGAGTTCTTCTAATAGCGCTGGTGGCACCGTCGTTCGCGGAATTGATATCGGGGGTCTGTGTGCCAGAACGACGGCCTGCAAGTCGTAGATGTTCATCAGCTCAATCTCGCGGACGCCGTTTAGCAAATCGTACTTTCGCTGCACCGGGATCCGTAGACAACAATCTCCAGTAGATGTACGCCCGATCGCGCACGTCGGGTGAGTCGCAGTCCTTCGTTGCTGTATTCAGCACTCGTTGTACTACACCCTGCGACGAGTCAGGCTTCTTCAGGAAAAGTTTGACAACTGCTGTCAAGGTTTGCAGTTGCACCTAACAAAGTACCTCAGCAATGGTTCTCATCGCCGGTTCACTACGTGCGTACCTGATACGATTCCTCAGTAAATGTGTCCACAAATGTACTCAAGAGTTCATCTGCGTTATCGATTTTTTCCGCATATTCCCCTATTATCCATATCAGCGACGCTTTTGCTTCTGGCTCGTCCAGTTCCTCGAGATTGGCACACAGTGTGGGTATGACGCCCTCATAGGTCGAAGGGTAGTTCCGGAAAATATCCTGTATCATTCTCGTCAGAAATGGTAAATCCTTCACCTCGTGGACCGTACACACCTTCATCACTACCACAGCTTCCTGGACAACGTAGCTCACGCGAGTTCCGATGAGGTCCAACAGTACATTGACACATCGTTCAGCAGCACTCTCAATGCTAATGGCCGTTTGCCCTATTGCTTTGATGCTCTTCCGCACGAAATCGACGTCGACTTCCGAAGCATACCTGTCAAGACTCGACTCAACATTTGGAAAGCGGCAGCCAATAGAGTACTAACTCCTTTAGTTCGCTCAAGAGCGCATCAACGTTGTTGTCATTCGCCAACCGCACCATGATGTCCAGCTTCTCGACCTTGACGTAGAGCGGATCATTATATTTGCAAAAAAAGACCCTCATCTCGTTGGAGAGTAAGTCTGACTGTTTTTGGAGCAGAAGGTTAATATTGCGCAGTGTGACCCATTGAACCTCTGGAGGGGATGACAGGAGGGTAACCAATGGGGGTGCCATCTTGCGGATCAACTGCTTCGAAAATTCCTCTCGTTTTATGCTACGCATGTGTATCATAATCACCTGAGTAATGGATGCATATGTCAGAGTAGCGGGTGCAACTTTGATGAACGTACTTTGACAGCCGCAAGAACGACACTTCCATTAACGTGTTGGAGTTGAGGGACAACACGCTCACAAATGTGTTCGCTCTCCCTGTCATCTTGGGCAACATACCGTGCCAGGGCGTGTAGGACCGCAACACGGCCCCATTCCGAGCATTCGTTTAGTGCAATCAATAGTTTATTCAGGACTGATGACGTGATAGTAAAAATAGCTGGGTCAGAGGATGAGGGTGGCGGGTGACTTGAGGTGGCGATTGTATGGATATCCGCCAAAGCTGCCACTGTATTTGCGACGACCTATGCGGTAGTCGGTACCGATCCATACCAAGACAAACATAACTCACCATGGGGTTACTGTCCGAAATCATCTCGTGCAGCCGCTCAAGGAAACCATTATCAATCACCAGCTCGGACTTGAGATCATATAGCTTGGCAACGCAGAGTGCAGCAGTCTTGCGAACGTAGGGATTTTCGTCCTTGAGAGCACGCTGTAGTGGATTACATAGATAGTCGATGATCTTCTCCGCGCGCAAACAGCCCATCGTTCGGATGGCAAGGGCCCGAACGAGGGGGTTTGGATCTTCGGAATCCTTGACAAACGTGTTCACGGCCAATATGACGAGCTCAGGCTGGGTCTTTGCATAATTCATGAGATATAGGTACACGAGTTTCTTTTGTTCGAGGTCGTCTGTCTGCATGTTCTTGAGGACATCGGGAAAGAGACCAGATACATCTGTCCGAGGTGTGTCGGTCGTCGCATAGGATCCCAGGTAGATTGTCGCACCTTTGCCGACGGTCATGGATGCTATGACTTTCTTGATTGCATCCTTGCGTTTATCGCGGTACTCGCTGTTGAGATCGACGCTGAGCTCATAGTTTTCGCCCTTGCGCGGTGCTCGTATGCTCATGGACGTTGGCCTGCGGGTGATTAACAGAGGCAATAGAGCTTTGACAGTGGCCGTCGGCGCTGAGTACGAAAACAATGGCGTCGCTATCGTGATTGGTTGAATGGATGTCGACTCGTCAACGGTGGTGGCAATGGGACAGCTGTGATATACGCTTCTCAACATGTCACCCGCAGGAGTCGTATGAACTGGCAACACTCCTCTCCCTTTTCCTTTCCTTAGTATCCCAAACACGACAAAAACGCAATCGCCTTCGTAACTGTCATGGACTTGAACGATGGTCTTTTGAGGTCCCAGGTGGGTCCTCTCGACGAATCTACTTTAACCTGACTTATTTCTAGTACTGGAACTACGCTGGCACTCTCGTCGGCCTCATGTCCATTTCCATCCGACACGGTACCTCTCCGCGAACTTCGACAGTCTAGCCAAACTCATACTAACGTGTCGCACTCGGTGTAGCCATTCGAGAT
>JBBPMH010000208.1:0-44411 GCA_038090235.1 Pulveroboletus ravenelii | reverse complement strand
TGCCTGGACCAAATCACATGACCCAAAGACCAACTTGTAGCCATTAGTCAGCACTACATTCCGACCCACCAAAGCTAAGCGGGATTCCCACGCCCTCTAGTGCTACATCGCATTTAGTACAAAATGGGCAAACATTGCAAGGGTTTTTTCACTCACTGTAAATTTACATCGAAAACATTCAGAGAGTACTTAAAGGATCTAGGTATCCTCATACATCAGTCAGCCCCCTATGCACACCAGCAGAACAGACGTGCTGAGCGATTAATTCACACACTAATGGATAAAGCACAGGCAATGTGTCTTCATGCTTGCCTCCCTGATTCATACTGGGAATTTGCATTGATGCATGCTACCCATGTATATAATATTACACTGATGAACAGACTAAATTGGCATACCCCCCATGAGCTACTTCAGGGGGAGAAACCATCTATCTCCCATCTGCATGTTTTTGGATGTGGTGCTTATGTCCATCTTCCCAATGAGACTCGAAAGGGGAAATTGCAACCTAAATCACAACTTATGTTGTACCTAGGCATTGCCCCTGGATCTATGAACAATCACCTATTCATGCGCCCAAACAATGCACTTCATATGTCTGCACATGCAATATTTGATAAGCACCTTTTTCCCTGCTGTTCAGTGGCAAAATCTCATAGACCAGTAACACACCCTCCTCAAAAACCACACCCTCCTCATGAGTCTGAGGGATCTGACTCTGATCCTTCAGAGTCTGAGGGATCTGACTCTGATCCTTCAGAGTCTGAGGGATCTGACTCTGATCCTTCAGAGTCAGATGATCCACCAAAGGTCCCTACACCTACCCCTATCCAGCAACGATTACCTTCACCTGCTAGGGAACCTACACCACCACCACCCCCTGTGATGCCTTCTAGGGCTCCTCCAACTCCACCACCAAGGCCTAGGCGCTCTGAGTGTGTTCACCAAGCCCCTACTTGGCCTGGTAATATATATGGGGAGAATAAACACCCCCTCCAACAAGTGAAGGATGTTAAGAAGGAGTCTACCTGGTGAAAGTTAGTTGGTGATACACCTGCCTCCATTCCTGATACACCGCCTGTCCTGGGCGGACTACCTCCATTCCCTACACCTTCTGAGGAAGATGTAGACCATCTCACCCGTGAAGGGGGAGATGTGTTATTAAATTTCCTGTGTACTCATGCAATACCATATATGACTGCAGGGAATTCTCCCAATTATAGGGAATGGTCCTATAAGGACATCTCAAAATTACCACCTGCAGAGCAAGAGCTCTGGCAGAAGGCCTGCGATACTGAGCTAAAAACGCTCAAGGAACACAAGGTTTGGGAAATAGTAGATTAACCTACCCATAGAAGGGTTATCAAGAACTGATGGGTCTTTGATGTAAAATCAGATGGTCAAAAATGTGCTCGCCTTGTAGCTAAAGGCTTCTCACAAGTTGAGGGCATAGATTATGACCAAGTATTCTCGCCTGTTGTGTGATTTGAAATGGTGCGATATATGCTCACCCTTGCTGCTTTACAAAAGTGGTATATTACAGGACTTGATATCTGATCTGCCTATTTATACAGTGTTCTGGAAGAAGAACTCTATATGGAGTTCCCAGAAGGGTTCTTGCCTCCTCATTTAAAAGGCAAAGTGCTAAAACTATTATGAGCTATCTATGGCCTTAAATAAGCTGGGCTCACTTGGTGGTGCACCTTAGATAAATCCATGAGTGAACTTGGATTCAAGTGGCTCAAAATAGATGCTGGCTTATTTATCTACCAGTGAGGAAAAGATATAGTACTTGCTATAATCTATGTCGATGACGCACTGTTCTGTGAACCCTCAAAGATCCTTGTAAGTAAACTCAAGGACACTTTTATGAAAGAGTGGGAATGTCGAGATCTTGGGGAACCTCATGAATTCCTCCGAATGAATATACATCGAGATGGTCACTGCATATTAATAGACCAGCAGAATTACCTTGACAAAGTGCTTGAGCAATGTGAAATGATCAACACAAGGCCAGCACATACCCCCCTTCCTCAGGGATACTACCCAGAGAAGAACACCAATCCAGTCAACCCAGTGTTGTGCACACTGTTCCAGACTGTAATAGAATCGCTATTATATCTCATGATTGGCACTAGGCCTGACATCTCTTATGCTGTCACACAAATGGCTCGCCAGTTAGCAAATCCTTTCCAAGAGCACTTAGAGTGACTATTCACTAGTACATGATGGGAAATCAGATAAAGGCATTCTTGCCTGTACTGACTCTGACTGGGGTCAAGATAAAATCACCAGTCACTTGCAAATGGGTTATTACCTGAAATTGGCGAATGGAGTTTTCTTATGGAATTCTCACTTACAAAAGACCACAGCACTCTCTTCTACAGAAGCTGAGTACATGGCCTTGAGCAATTGTACTCGCCAGGCTGTATGGATCAAGCAGATGTTTGAGGAATTAGGATACAACTTGTCCCCCATTCCCATCTGTGGTGACAATCAAGGATCCCTCTTCATAGCAGAGAATCCAGTCACTGAGAAACAATCCAAACATATTCTCATCAAGTACCACTATGTATGTAATGCTGTCATGAGTTTCAAGCAAGTAGAACTCTTTTATATCCCAGGAGATGACAATCCTGCAGATATGTTTACTAAGAACCTTGGACATGTCAAGTTCGAGAAATTCAGATCCCAACTTGGTTTGAAATTCAATAATCTCACCTTTCAATGATTGAGCAACAGACATGCCACTCTATGTCTAAAGTTTACTATTGTATACTAGACAAGGGGGAGTGTTGAACGTAGATTACTATATTTAGGAAGTAGTTCACACAGTGCATGTCACTAGATACAAACTCGGAATATGTCTGAGTTTGAATAGAGTCTTTACCTCAAACCACAATGTTCTAAGGCCTTGCCTCTACCAGGTATGTACTATGCATAACCCCCTGCCATACTGTGTTGGCTTTCAACAAGTAGCGCCTCCATCTTGGAATAGAATGGCCATCCTGTGTTGCAATAATTCACCAACACCTTGCCCTAAATTTGAGATTAATGCAAGGCTCGAGTCAGATAGTCTGGTTCACATACATCAACGCTCATGGATATGAACTGGTCCCAAGTGAGGCTGTCCTCTGGCATGTCAGAAATATTTGCGCCATGGGTTATACTCCACTGACCATGACCAGAACTGTTTTTATATGCCTCAATGGCCCTGTATCTCTTCTTAAGCTGATGATGAGACATGATCAGTATGGGTATGCCGCTGCGAACATGACATGTTGCGACTTACTGCCTGGTATTTGGTATTGACGTTTGTAGCATCCTTATCAGCTGTGAGGGAGCGAGCCACCTTGGCAAAAACACTTGTTGGAAAGCTCCCTGACTGGCTGATCTTTGCCTTCCTCTCAAGGAGGAGGTTGATCAGGTGATGGATTTCGTTGTCGTCCCAGAGGGCACATTTCCCTTGCCTCTGTGCCTGTTGACACATGAGCTGTGATGTCTTGATACCACAAAGGACAATGAAAGACGAGAAACCAAGGAGGAGATGGTGCAGGTGATAGGTATTGTAATGTGGGTCAAGGCTCAAGGGCATTGGGGAAAATGAAAAATTCAGGCTCCACTTACCTGAGTTATGAGGTACATAGGAGGTGAAGGCTCTCCATGAATGTTCCTGTCCAATACATAAACATTATAACCAAGCTACTAGCTGAGACAGCCGAGTTAACATCCTACCTAGCAAGCATCTTGAACATAGTCTAAGGGATTTGTTCCCCTCATCAAATAGAGCATCTCTGCAAGAGCAATTAAAAGATAGATTTTTTCTGAAGGGGTGGGAACCTAACACCAACTGAGGCGGCCTCTAAGTGAACGGCACCATAGCACTAACGCTTGGTTACGTCAGCAACGCATCTTGCCTGCAAACGACTGTCGACGATGACAGACGACTTGTATGCACTCGAGCTCCTCTCCTTGGTCGCCAGAATAACGCAGGAGGTTTACAACTACATTGAGGTCAATGACAAAGTACTCGCTGAATATGTCCTCAGCCTTCACGAACAGTCGAGTTCTCTCAGCGAATTCAAGGATAAGCTGAACGGTGCTCTTCCGGACTCTGCCATCGAAAACATTGACCGCCTCATTCTCAGCTTGCACCCAAAGCATAAAAAGAAGTCCAAGGAGCTCGCGAACATTCTTTCCGGCTCTCATGTCGATGCCAACGGTCCAACCGAGACGGATAACCGGAAGCGTCTCTTCCCTGGTCTCTCCCTGCCAGATCTGGAGCTAAGCAAAGATGTCCTGATGCAGGAGGTGGATGACATGATGGCTCAGTTTGAAGGTGCTGCGAAGAGGAAGGCGCAGGTTGGGAAGGCGGTAGAAAGTCCGGCCTTGCCCCAGCATAGGGATCGGTCTCGATCCCGATCCCCACCCCGCAGACGAAGTGGCAGTCCAGATAGAGGTCGCTCATATGACTCAAGGAAGGATTATAGACGTGGGGGAAGGGACCGTGTATCATATGATGAACGTCCAGTCCTCTTCAAGATTTACAGCGGCCGGATCTCAGGTCTGAGGGACTTTGGCGCCTTTGTGCAGCTCGAGGGCGTTTCTGGACGCGTAGAAGGTAAGCACCTCTCGTAGAATGACGCGTTTTTTTGTCGTTCTCACTATGTAATAGGCATGGTGCACGTCTCAAACATTCAGCAAGGGGCTCGTGCGAATTCTGCCTCGGATTTACTCAGCAGAGGGCAGCAGGTCAAAGTCAAAGTCATGAGTATCGCGGGGAATCGAATAGGCCTTTCCATGAAAGACGTCGACCAAGTTACGGGCCGTGATCTCACACCTCACCTTCGTATTAAATCCGAGGCGGAAATGGAGGAAGAACGACAAAACGCTGCACGAGCCTCATCTGGAGCAAACGCTGTGCCTTTGCGTTCTCGGGACGAACAACCTGTGCGGTCCGCCAAGAGGCTCACGTCACCAGAACGGTGGGAGATCAAGCAACTCATATCCTCCGGCGTCCTAGACGCTTCAGAATATCCTGATTTGGACGAGGATTTCAGCAATCCAGTGGCACGTGCAGAGGTGGAAGAAGAACTAGATGTTGAAATTCGAGAAGAAGAGCCATCTTTCTTAGCTGGGCAGACGAAGCGCACCCTTGACTTAAGTCCGGTCAAGATCATCAAAGCGCCGGATGGCTCTTTAAACAGAGCAGCTATTGGCGGCGCAGCACTGGCAAAGGAGCGACGGGAGCTCCGTCAGCATGAAGTCAACGAGCGTGCTGACTCCGAAGCTCGCGACTTCAACGCGCCGTGGCTGGATCCCATGGCTAAGGATTCAGAGAAAGTCTTTGCACAAGATCTCAGAAGCAACCTCAGAGACCAGAAAGCAGGGGAGGTTCCAAAGTGGAAGGAGTCGACATTTAACAAGGCAACGACATATGGTGAAATTACGACGCTTAGCATCCAAGAACAGCGCAAGAACTTGCCGATTTACAAGCTCAGGGATCCATTGCTTCAAGCCATCAGTGATGTAGTATTGTCTCTCTAGAAAGTGAGAAAAACACTGATTCCTATTGCAGCATCAAGTTCTCATCGTTGTTGGAGATACTGGATCCGGGAAAACAACACAAATGGTCCAATATCTTGCTGAAGCTGGGTATGCTGACAAAGGTCGCATTGGCTGCACACAACCGCGCCGTGTCGCTGCGATGTCTGTAGCAAAACGTGTCGCAGAAGAAGTCGGATGCCGTCTTGGCCAAGAAGTTGGGTATACCATCCGTTTCGAGGATTGCACTAGTCCGGAAACAAAAATCAAATACATGACGGATGGAATGCTACAGCGAGAGTCTGTCATTGACCCCCTGTGTAGTCAATACTCCGTGGTCATGCTGGACGAGGCCCATGAACGAACTATCGCCACTGATGTCCTGTTTGGACTCCTCAAGAGTGAGCAATCGCGTCGAACTTGTGTTTTCGCTTCGTTATGCTAATCTGATTACAGAGGCGGTCAAGAAGCGTCCGGATCTCAAGCTAATTGTCACCTCTGCGACATTGGACGCCGAAAAATTCTCCAAATACTTTTTTGGTTGCCCAATTTTCACCATTCCAGGCCGCACGTACCCCGTCGAAATCTTGTACACGAAGGAGCCAGAAACCGATTATCTTGATGCGTCTCTCATCACTGTCATGCAAATTCATCTCTCCGAACCACCCGGTGACATCCTCCTTTTCTTGACTGGGCAGGAGGAAATTGACACAGCTTGCGAGATATTATTTGAACGGATGAAGGCGCTTGGTCCAAAGGTCCCTGACCTCATAATTCTTCCTATCTACTCTGCTCTTCCTTCTGAAGTCCAGTCTCGCGTGTTTGAGCCCACTCCACTTGGCGCTCGTAAGGTCGTGATCGCGACCAATGTTGCAGAGACATCTTTAACGATACCTGGTATATACTACGTTATTGACCCCGGTTTCTCAAAACAAAACGCATACGATCCTCGCTTGGGTATGGACTCACTAGTGGTCATGCCCATCTCACAAGCTCAAGCGCGCCAACGCGCTGGACGTGCCGGGCGTACCGGCCCCGGAAAATGCTATCGATTGTACACTGAAGCAGCATACCGTAACGAAATGCTGCCCAGTTCGATTCCCGATATCCAACGAACGAATCTGGCACACACTATATTGCTCCTGAAGGCAATGGGTATCAACGACTTGCTCAGCTTCGACTTCATGGACCCCCCACCTGCCCAAACGATGCTCACCGCCTTAGAGGCGCTGTATGCACTCTCGGCGCTCGACGATGAAGGACTATTAACACGCCTGGGACGCAAGATGGCGGACTTCCCTATGGAGCCACCTTTGGCGAAAATGCTTATTGCCTCCGTAGAGCTTGGGTGTTCCGACGAGATCCTTTCCATTGTCGCTATGCTCTCTGTCCAGACGGTCTTCTACAGACCAAAAGAAAAACAAGCCCAGGCCGATTCGAAGAAAGCTAAATTCCATCAGCCGGAGGGTGATCACCTAACGTTACTTACGGTATACAATGGATGGAAAGCAGCCAATTTTTCGAACCCATGGTGCTACGAGAATTTTATCCAAGCGAGGAGCATGAGACGAGCGCAAGATATTCGCAAACAACTTGTCGGAATCATGGACAGGTGAGACCGCCAGATGAGCTCGACTGCGCCCTGGGATTGACGATAATGCAGATACAAGCATGACATCCTATCCTCCGGGAGGGACTACAATCGCGTGCGCAAAGCAATTTGTTCAGGCTTCTTCAGGAATGCTGCAAAGAAGGATCCGCAGGAGGGGTACAAAACCATTGTCGAAGGCACACCGGTCTACATCCATCCATCGTCTGCGCTTTTCAACCGCAACCCAGAGTGGCTAATATACAATGAGCTGGTGCTCACAACGCGCGAGTACTGTCACAATGTCACTACTATTGAGCCCAAGTGGCTTGTCGAGGTCGCACCTCAGTTCTTCAAGGTAGCCGATGCCAACAAGATCAGTAAACGCAAGAAGCAGGAGAAGATCGAGCCGTTATTTAACAAATACGAAAAGCCGGACGAGTGGCGGCTATCTAAAGTCAAACGAAGCGCTCGTTCAGTAAGTTTCCTGTCCTCGTCTACATGGGATGCGCAACTGACTGACTCTTGTCAGAGCCAAACGTTTGGCTGATCACCCCTGGCGTTTTCTTACTTAGTCTGGTGGCGTATGTACGAATATTGAGGTCGCACAGTGCGGCGACTGGTTGGCGGAGGTATTCCTGGAGCTCGTCAGGTACTTAACTGCGCAGTATCAATGGAAATGTTTCCAAAATCATCAGCAGATTCGGAAATCGTACGCTAGTCTAAAAAACCACGATGGCAACAAGATCTCGCTCGATACCACGTGCTGAGTGTGTGGTGGCGAAACCTTAGCCTTATAACAATCGATGCATTCTTCACGCGTCAAGCTTTCAGCTACCTCTATCCATTCGCCTTCCCAACTCTGCAGATGGAAAGGCATCTGCACCTTCTCGGTGGACAGATCTGGCTGCGAAAGAATTTCTGCACTATACGAGACACAGCACTGAGCGGTTGTGCAGTAGATGACCTGGACGACTCCGCTCAGGACAGCCACATAGCGTGGCATACCCGTACGCTCGCCACCTGCGGCGTTGCTCCCACCCGTGCTATACCCTATAGCCGAGTGAATACAACTGCAGCAATCAAGATAACTACCGGGGGCTCACCGCAGCTGATCACCCCACGAATCTCATCGAGTCAGCATCGACATAATACTTTGCGACCTCCCCTACTCCGGCAACGGGTGCAGCCGGGTCTGGAACAAGCATAAACGTCTGAAAGAACACTCGCGGCTGCCCATCCACCAATCGACTTGGGGCGATGACAGGATGTTCTGCATTCTTCCCGTGCGTAACATTTCCTGCCACAGTCACCAGTAAGGAAGGGGGACTTGAGCCTGGGCATGGTTGAAATCGTAGATAAAGGGAAGGGGAGACGACGGGCAAACCTGGAATAGGATGACAATCGTAGGATTGAACCTCATGTTTCGTGCTAGGCATGTTCTGGATGAGTTTCTTGACACCATCTACGCCTTGGCACGGGTTGCCGTTCCATGTCAGTGTCGATGAGGCACGGTAGAATTTTGGCAAGTCATCTGCACGGGTGGGGGAGTCGTAGGTGGAGTAATAGAGACGGGTGAACTGATCTGCGGCCCTCGTCGATATATCTATACTGCTCTCAGAGTGTCAGCAGAGATTCCGACGGACAAACCTGAACGTACTCGTCCCGAGTGAACATCGTCAAGATGGAGTCACGTGGGGCGTGCGTCTCGGCCAAGCGAGCGTTGGGCGAGCAACGCCCCCTCCAGCCCTCACCACCATGGAAGAAATTCGTGTCGCCAGTCTCAATTGCTGGTCTGTACTACTCCTCTATTTTACCCGGCCTTCTCACTGTGTGTTCCCAGGGGCTTGAAGTACGTTTCTAAGGACCGCCATGAGCGCATAGCCGCAATTGCTAGCGCGTTCTCGGGGACCACATACGACATTATCGCACTCCAGGAAATCTGGGTGGAGGCCGATTACAGTCAAATCCGCGAAAAAGTCTCCCCCAGATTGCCTTATACCAAACTCTTCCATAGGTATGTTCTTGACCGCGCCGTCCGCTCCATTTGGTCTTCCGACCTGAGACATCTTTCGTCGAGTGGTGCACTGGGCGCAGGCTTAGCAGTCTTCACAAAATGGCCGATTATTGCCACTTCCATCGTGCCTTACTCCCTCAACGGCGAACCGACGGATGTCACAGGTGGAGATTGGTATGTTGGCAAGGCTGCTGGGAGTGTCACCATACTCCATCCCACCCTTGGGGAGGTGCAAATATTTGTTACTCACGTAGGTCTACATACGCCGTCTGGACATCAGAACGTTCATCATGCACTTCCAGTTCCACGCCAAGGGCGGTGATGATGGCCCAGAGTACAACAGATCCCACCGTCTAGTGAATGCCTGGGAGTTTGCGAAGGTCACTAGGCAGGCTGCGGACCTCGGGCGTTATGTTATAGCTGTAAGGTTTTACTTAACCCAGACAATCACTGGCTCAGCTACTTCTAGGCTGGGGATTTCAACAGTATTCCGAGCAGCCTTGCTATGAATATCATCCGTAGTCATGCTGGACTTAACGACTCTTGGGCAGTTTCGCACTCATACATCCTTCCGCCGACGGGAATGATCTCTCCTCTTGACGGTGTGGAAAAATACGGTGTGACGGCTGACTCCCCGTTAAATACTTATCGCGACTCTGAACCCTCTGGAAGTGCAGTTGTGCGCATGTTTCAAGGCAAGCGCCTCGATTATGTTCTTTTCCGCCAGCCCAGTCGTGCCTCGGACAACCCCGACGCCTATAAATTGACATGCAGTGATTCCAAGGTTATTTTCACCGGCCCCATCCCAGGGAACACTTGTTCTTATTCTGACCACTTTGGAGTGGAGGCAACGCTTATTATCACCCCGCGCAAAGCCCAGGAGGGTGTTCCATCTGGAAACACAGAATTTAACGACACCGAGTCGCCTTGGGCCGATGCCCCGTCTGAAATGTCCTCGGTGATGATTTCCGAGATTCTTGGTGCCCTCCAGACATCATACCGCATTTCTCAAGATCGCTCTCGTCGCGAGCTCATCATTTTCGCACTTGGCGTGCTGTTGCTGCTGAGCCTCGTCGTTGGCTCTGCTTGGATTCTATTGCCATGGGTTAACCCCATTCTCGTACTCTTTACCGTTATCATCGCATGGTTGGCCACGACCATGTTCTATGAAGGATTCATTTTTGGAAACTGGGAGCGGAAGGCATTGCAGAATGTCGTCGAAGAATTAGAAATCCACAAGAACACGCTGTTATTCGATCGCTCGCAAGACGGGACTGAGCGATGGTGATTATCGCAGGAGTATATACCAAGTCGCGTACAGTACAGGACATTGTACCCGTACAAGGCTATGCGTTCCGTTATTATGGCTACGGTAACAATATAGGCGGATGTACACTATGATGCCACTTGCGCCTGCCTTATAGTACAGCTTCGAGAAGATAAGGTCCATCGCTCGACGAAAGGAGTAATGTCTGCATAACTGTTTGTCTTGCGCATCTTCGGCGACGAGGTGGATTTAGAACGCTTTCCCTCAGACATCTCGGTTAAAGGTGTATCCGCGGCAAGGACGGAGAGCGTCGATTTAATACGGCGAAGGCCGGAATGCGATTGCATAGACATTGCCACAAAGCTGGCAACCTCAGTTTCTGAATCTGTGTCGTTAATATCGGAGGGCACATCCGAGGGTAGAGAGGTGGAGCCCCAGCTTGGGAGATTCTGATCATTGAGGGGGCCATCGTGCTTCATCTGTACCTCCATATCATGTCTGCCCAAAGAAGTCTCGACACCGTCTCCACGGACCACGCGGACGTTGTCGTTGTCTATGTCATCGTCAAGGCGTGCCTCACAAATGTTGTCAAGAATCTTTGGTGTAGAGGCCTGCAATTCTGGGAGTTGGTGACAAATAAACTCGCGGCACGAGACAAAGGCTTCATTACTCGAGCCTAGAAATGGGAATGCCTGGAAGACATGGACCTGTGAGATAGAGATAAATAAGAATGGGGTATATGCAAAGACCTTATATGCATACTGCGTCCTCATACATTTCATGCTGAACACGAACGCCTGCGAGCGATGCCTTGTGTGACAGGAGCATGATTTCGTCCCGCAGGACTTCTGCCTCCCCGCACTGGATAAGTAATGGGGGGAGACCGTCAAATTTACCGAACAAAGGGCTGGCGTATGGATGGGTCAAGTACTCCTCAAGTCCGTCGCCTAGGTACATCACAACGGGATGCAGGTGTGCGGTAGGTCCTGGGATCGGGACAATATCATATGCGGCGTTGGTGTCCCAGGACGGGCAACTGAGGGTAAGATCTACCACACTGTGAACGAGCATAGGAAACACTAGGCCAGCCACTTACCCACCCAAGGTGAAAGCAGGATTGCACCCCCAGGCAGAGAATAATCGTTGTCCCGGAGATAGAACAACAGTGCTAGGCATAGGCCACCCCCTGCGCTGTCACCCGCCAATACAACATTCTCTGAAGGAACGTGAAGATCGTCGGTAAGCCGCAGATATGCGCTGGCCACGTCGTGTAAAGGGCCTGGAAAACAGGTCTCTGGCGCAAGGCGGTAATCGATCGCTGGGAGAAGTCAACCAAAACGCCAAGTCCGTACCTTGGAGCACAAACCAAATACACGAGTATCAGAGTATTTTGACATTGGTATCGTTATCATCCTCTGGGAAGCAGCGCTCGAAGAGTAATAAGCACCTGGAACAGCACAATCAATCCATCTTTCTCAGGATATGGAGGCGACTAGCGACTCACCACCATGCACGTAAAGAATGACTCTCGAACATCTCTTTCGAGCAGGAGATGGACCGCCGTTCAGAGATTGCTCCATGGGGTCATTCTTGTAAGCCCACTGATGAGATGATCTGTATTCCGATTGCAGGGTTTGCCACAGCTTCTTCCCGACAACCCATTCACCCGAAAGTTCCCTTGCCCCGGTTTCTTTTTCATCTAACGCTGCCAATATTCCACGCAGATTCCGCTTACGGACATAGAATGTGACAGGGGTAACCAGGGCATCTGCAGGGAGAGGAATCAAACCGGCAAGTCCCATTACCATCCGAACCATCGTCTTGACATGTCTCAGTGTCCTCATCAATAGCTATAGTCCAAGTCACTTACGATGTCAGCCAACGATGAGTGCCTGGAAACATCTCTCATCATACTGTTGATCACTGTCATTTCGATGCCCCATGTTCGTCTGCGTGGACCCCAGATATGGTGGATGAGAATATCCAGAGCGAGGGACGATGCTGTGGAGTGCTCAGAGATCTGGAAGCTCCCAGCGTTGGGAAAACACATGCAGACCTTTGCTCACGGCAAAGATGGGGTACCTCCATACGTCCCAAAGCTTGAAAGAGTCTTGACGCTGTAATTTAAGGGATCTGTCTATTCGAGCAGAAGGAGGAAAGACACCTGGGCTGTCGAAATCACGCAGGCGATTGGTCACTGAGCTGCGCTGAGATGGTATAGGGGATGCAGAGTTGAAACCATCGCAGAACGACTGTAGTGAATCTCGAAGCATGCTAACAAGATGTATGCGACCTTTTAGGCCAAGAAAATGTCGAGAGTAAAGTCAAGATAGCTGTCGACGAACATGGAACGGTGAGGGAGTCGGCGAGGATTAGTTGACAACTAACTACACGTTGCCTTTTTGGGATATGTTACATATCCGTTTGCTGATTCATCCCGGCCGACTTGCCTTCGGACTACACCCAACCTATTAGTAATCGTCTCCGCGGCTGACCACTTCCTTCGCTGTTGGCCGCAATAATATCGTATGCTCCTATACGCAGAGATCAGCCCATTTCATCAACATGAGATTCAAGTACAGTTCCCCACAAATTGTGCGGTCATCGCCCCCTTGACATCACATAGGGGGGGATAGTCTTGTACTATTCTCTGTTGCACTAGATGGTTTAACTGCCAAGTAGCAGCAGATTGGTTGAGATACCAGACGAATTTCGGGTGCACTAACCGCTAGCAGGTATTTACTTTCACCAGCTCGGTCAAGATACCTGCGACAGAATGGGAGTGTACCAAAGTTGTTGGTGATGGACTTGAGCAGTGATTTCGCGGAAGTTAAACTTGGCGTCATAGTCAAGGGATGCGCAACCAATCGATGTTTGCCTTACCGGAGTGGTACTCGAGGCGCATCCATGATTTTTGCATAGTGCGAACACTCGCCCTAAGAAAGTGATGTTAGATGAACGGAACAGGAGAGAGCGCAGAACGAACGCTTTCCACGACACGACCTCGACCTGTCGAGCCAAAAGTCTCGATAGCGAAGTAGTCGCCTTCCTCCATCTTGGTTTGATCCTCGTTCTTCACGAGCAAGACTGACTTCCCACCGTGTACTTGATACTGATTGATGGAATGGCCACTAAGATTCTCAATGGGTTTGACTGTGTGCAAAGAATAGCCGATCGAAAGCCGAGTCAACACCACGTGAACACATACCAGGCAGCACTTTGCCATCAACCTCGACTTCATATGACTCCATGGTTTCTTGTATATAGCCCGCAAGTTCTCCAAGACGCATGTCTATGCCGGCCTCCTAGAGTCAAACGTCTTAGCGCGAGTTTGATGAAGCGAACGTTCCCTACTTTGATACCGGTATTGGTCGCGGCCCGGACAGCTTCGAGCAGCTTATCATAAGTTGGCTCGAAAGTGAGGGTGAATGCAGAGTCGATAATGCGACCCCTGACATGAACCCCGAAATCCACCTTGAGAACGTCACCGGGTTGTAGAACTCGTCTCCGATGAGTCGCGGAAGTGACCAAACGGTGTGTGACTCACTTGTAGTATCCCCGGCGTTTGGGGTATAATGAGCGGCGCAGTTGTTCAGGCTGAGCCCCGTCGGAAAACCAACCCCAGCTTCCAGACCGTTCTCTTCGACAAGTGAGCGTGTCCCATCCTCGATATACTCTGCAATCTCCGTCATACTCAACCCTGGACGAATAAACTTTCGAACACGGTGTCGAACTTGACGATGAACTTCGGCAGCGCGACGAATGTTTTGGTAGGTAGTCTCTGGATCTTCCATGGCTATCTTCTCGTCGTATCGTTTTTCCTCCGAAGTAATCCTCCATGCGTTGCTACATAGTTGTTTCAATGGATTGGATCAGGACGCAGGAAAGATGACTGACTCGTCTTTGTATGGCTGTATCTCGCCTTCGGGATATATGCCACTCGGGAAAATCTTGGAGAGTCCAACGCGAGGGGGGTCCGTTTGTTGGATCTTTTTCTTCTTAGGTTTCTTCTTCTTTTTCTTCTTTTTCCGGTCTTCAGGGGTGGAGTCCAACAAGTGGACACAGGTTGACTTAGTGTGCTCACCTCCAGCACCGGGTTCGTCTGCAACATGTTCCTCCTCACTCTCTCCTTCAGGATCTTGGTCGTTTTGAGCTGGGTCTGTCTCCGCCTCTGCCTTGGGAGTAGCTTTGAGATCGGAGATCATGCTTCAGTAGATGGTAGTTTCTTTTTTGCGTTGTGGGAGAATAGATCAACTACCGTGGGTTATATTCATTGGGACTCTAGAGCTCACTCGTAATACCGTAGCGCAGTTACATTTGCATACTCAAACGGTCTACAAGTACTACTGGACCCGGTGCCAACGCTCCTCACGCCCCTGGCAGAGCCGTACTGGGTTCGCCCCGAACGCTTCAATGCGTAAACGACATCCAAAGCCGTCACCGTTTCGGTGCACACAATCAGGGATCGTACTGGCAATCGATTCACGCAAACCATTTGGCATGTTCGGTGTATGTGACCGAATCACGAATCAAGTTCTCAAGGAAGATCTTGAGGACACCAGTTTCTTCGTAGATAAGACCAGAAATGCGCTTTACACCACGTGCTAGACGGTGGATGGCCTGCAAGGGCGCTCAGACACCCAATCATCCACCGAGAGAGGGCAACCGACTGGTTTGGTGATACCCTGGATGTTATCCCGGAGAACTTTACGGTGACGTTTGGCAGCCCCCTTTGCCCAGTCCCTGGAAGAGCGAAACAGGTAAGCTGCCATCGCCACGTGATAAGTGCAATACGAACTTTTCCACCTTTACCGCGCTCAGACATGACCGTAATCGTTGGTGTGCTCACAGAGCAGATGCCTTCGCGACGAACAAGCAGAAATGAGTGTGGCCACGTGACTCGAGTCAACGAACACGCTTCATAATGCTTATGTAACCCGATGTTCATGTGGTAGCTCAATCAGACTTGGATCGCTACATCCCATCTCTAACGATAATGTCGACTGCACGCGAGTTTCTTCTTTCTGTGCTCCCCTCGCGGAACATCGAAAAATTCGACAGAGAGGGAAAAAGAATTCCCTTAGTAACTCTAACATTTGCTCAGTCGTTGGATGGCAAGATCGCGGGGAGCAAGGGGAAGCAACTGATCCTGAGTGGCCCGGACAGCATGCTTATGACCCACTGGTACCGCCCGTCTGTGTACGGAAACATTTTGCTGGCTTATTTCTGACCCTAGGATGAGGGCGATGCATGATGCAATAGTTGTCGGAATAGGCACGGCGCTCAATGATGATCCTCAACTCAACAGTAAGCTTGCTACAATTGCGCTGTGTTTGTGACGTGAATCTTTGTGGTTCCAGTTCGTCTGATTCCCGAATCGGCCGAACTGCATATTAGATCACCGCGCCCGGTCATTTTGGACACACATCTGCGCCTTCGAACAGATTGTAAACTACTCCGAAATTACAGAGAGGGAAAGGGTCAGCAACCCTGGGTTTTCTGCGCCACAGATCCAGAATCAGCACGCGCAGAAAGGAATGCACGTAAATCTGCCCTGGAAGCCGCCGGAGCGGTGGTGTATGAAATCCCACGTGTATCCGGTACGGCCTTTTGCATTACCCAACGGGTGTTTTCAATCAAAGTGTAGGATATCTATCCATCCCCAGCCTCCTGCAAAGGTTATATGAGTTCGGTATTCGGAGTGTAATGGTGGAAGGTGGAGCAACCGTGATCGGCAGATTCATAACTCAAGCTTCCCAACCATGCCACCCCGGGGAATCTCCTGTTGTTGACACTCTAATCGTCACTGTGGCCCCAACATTAGTGGGGGACGATGGACTAGGTTACACAATCAGCGGTCCAGGGGATACACCAAGCGTAAGCGATCGCCTGGTCTTTCCCCGCAATGCCCACCGACTCGTTCCACCAGGTCCTTAAATTTGCGCACATGCGGACAGAGTTAATGGGGAGGGACGCTATTATCGCAGGAAATTTCAGATAGATGCGACATGGCCTATCTTATGTATATCAGTACATACAACGGTGCAGGTCATCAAGCAGTAGATGTAAATAAGAGTAATCTCGATACACCCCCCACCAAATGACAGTAAACATTTACGAAACACGGAAAAATGCAGGGTTTCTTTGTGCTCGATCGCAATGATCGGCGATACGCATGGCGGCTTCCAGAGCGCGCTCAACAAGCAAACGCGAAGGTGACATCAAAGGGGTACAGTCCAGAAGATCTAGGATAGAGGTAGATATCACCGCAAATGGGGTTGACAGAACATACCTCTATAGAGCAACACGTACCGCATCACACGCTGAATTGGTTGTATGGCGAGGTCCCTAACACTGAGCTTCCGACTAGGGGGCTGGCCAGGCAGAGTCGGTCTATTTGTACTTCCTGGCTTCTGCAGCGACCCAAAAATTATCTTTCTCCCCTGCTCAGTTTGTAGATGGTGTCCAGCGCGATATTCCTCATCCATCCGTTCTTTGGTCCCGCTGGCGGTGCTTGTCATGGAAAAAATAGGGGATAGCCGAGGCGCGAAAGGATTGGATGCTTGTTTCATCACGGATGGGGAGGAACTCGACATGATTCCAGATTTACGAAGGCGCCGTTTACCGCCACTTGGATGAAAGTCGTTTTCATTCGTGAAAAACCCTCCTGCAACGGAACACCAAGCGACCATCGTTGTCTCGAGTTCATCTTCGGATGTGACGAAAGCCGTAGAGACCCCCCACGCCGACGGGTCTTCTAGGAAACGCTTTAAAAGCATTTCGGAAGCCCGGACGAGCGCTCGAACATAAGGGATCATCGAGGATGGAGGTGGTGTCGAGGTCTATGCGGAGTCATGAGACGGTTATGGATGAAGTTAACGCTACAAGACAGACCTGAGCATCCAACAACATCTTTAATGCGCCTTGATACTTTTTCTCCGTTTGAACAATTTCCCGGATGCAGAAAAGCGCCTTTCTGGCTGTTTGCCAAATTACTGCATCGTCTGAGTCTGAGGTCGTGTCCACCGACACCGGTGGAGAAGGCAGTGGTGTTATGCAAGACCCGACGAGACGCTCAGGAGTTTGTGGTGGAGTCGGCGGGCATGACTTATAGGAATGCCCGCCTTTGCCTTCCCCCACGCTACGAGGATGTGCATCGTCCGAAAACCTCGAGGGCAAAACGTCTCTGCACCGCTCGGAAGGGTCACCTGTCCTGCGAACTTTCTCAAGCTGATCAACTAAGTCACCGTCCGATATTTTGTCGTCGTTCACGGCAGTCGCCATGCTTAAATGATCTGAAAAAAATGCTGGACTTGCCGGTCGACTTCCCCAGTTAGTGGTATGGGGATCCGTTGCTATTGGGGAAGTTCCTATCCATGTTAAGGATGCAAGAACGTCAGTACTTCCGCTGGTTCGTCGTGGTCCCTTCTCATGAACGTGGACATTCTTGGAGTGAAGTCCGTGTATGGTGAAGTCGGTTGCGCGGTCGTGCCATGTATGGTGGAGGGGCTACTAGTTGTCACTGGATTACATGTGGCGTGTCAGACGGCAAAAAGGCTCACAATATCAACTGCGAAAGGTGAGAGTGGTCTGACTTGAGGCAACGAAGTCTGCCACCCAGGCGTATTGTTTGATGGCGAGGTACCAGCGACCGATTTCCGTAACACACTCCGCAATGCATGCCGACGGGAGGATGGTAGAGAGGACGCTGAGACAACGGGTTTCTCAATGCGCCATTTAGCTAGCTTCGATGAACTTGGGACGGAGGCTTGAGGTTTCGACGTGCGAACAATATGTGCGCTTCCGGGTTCTCCAAGCGCATTGCATTCTGAGAGAGGGTACTGTGATGGGGTTGGTGCAGTTACCATGGATTCCTTTTGTGCAAGCTGAAAATGATGATGATCTGGAGAACGGGGGCGAGGGGAGGTGGGATATACGTCTGTATTGGCACGCAAGTCGACCTTATTTGATGTTCTTGCGTGCGATATGTCGGGCGAAGTGACGAAAGGCCATGGAGGAGACGTACGCTGACGAGGGGGAGGATGAGGGTTTGGCAAGTCCAGCAAAGAGTGGTTCGGGTAATTGAATACAGAGTGTTGTGGAACTCCAAGTTGTTTCCGAAGCACCTGAGGATCTGAAGACAACAGGACTTTGGATGATGCTGCAGAGAGCATAGAGTGGATGTACTCGTATGCAAAACGTAGTCTCTGTGTGAAATCGTCATCTCGGATACTCGACGCGTCAGAGGAATCTCCAAGGTCGGAGCTATATTGGGAACCTGTCGATTCGATGTCGTCAAGGTAGTTGTCAGCACCGTGGGGTAACAAGCGGTCAGGGGATGTTACTGCAGGGAGGTTGAGTAGGTGTGGGGTATGATTGGACTCTTGCAGTGCCGTCTTTGTTCGCACTGGGTCGTCAAACTCGGGCACGATGATGAAGCCACTTGTGGAAGAGTCATCGGACAGGTACACACTGGAGACACGGCTCCCGGAGCGGCCCGCGTTGGCTTTTAGCGGTGGGTCCTGTTTCCCGGAGGCTCTCCAAAAGGGGGTTGGCCGCCAGAGTTTCTTCTCCCCAGACATGCTGGAGATGCGTGCGCATAGAGACTCTTGGGTCAAGTAGGTCAATGGCGCACGGTGTCGATGGATCGCTGAAGAGGAGACGGGATCCCCTATGTGCTCAGCATATATGTACCACGTGACAGAAACCATTTATTTATCAATCCATGAGTACAAATACACGAATAGGATCCAACAGGCCTAACCTTTCATTCCTCCGAGCGGCTATCATACAGCACAACATATTCCAACGGTTCTGAGTGAGTCCGGGTATCCTGCCATTCCATATCCTCATCATCTGATGTTGGCACACTTACAAGTGACACTGAGGATATGTCCGATTCAGGGTCCTCAACCTCGTCCGTCACAGTTTCGGAGGACGGGAGCGAGGGTTGGGGTGCATCTTGTAGCTCCTCGCTGACATTGACCGAATTGGAGGCGTGTGCGCTAGGCATCACCACCGAAGACGCCGCAAGCGATTGTTCGCTTGCTTGATCAGATTGATGATCTACAACCGTCAAACTGTGAAACTACTTTAATTGCAAGTCCTCGGATAAACTGGAATGGCTCACTCAATCCACACTCTGCTCCCGAAGAAGTTGCCTTGACCATCATTTAGTCGCCAGTAACCAACATACCTCCCCGGGGCATCCGGCGCCTTCAGACAAGTCAGCTGCACGCCTCCCTCTGTTAAAGGGCAAGTACATACTTTCAAGTCCCCCGTCCAAATGTCAAGGTTCCCTCCTGGATGCACGATACCAACCTTTGCTTCTAAAGCTGAATTGCATTCCGGGGCGAACATCTCTCCATCGACAAACCGGATTTCAGTGGTCGTAGGCCAGGGTAGGGTGCCATTGTTTGCCATGTGCCAACCTTTGACAAACTCCGCTCCAGGGGGGAAGATCTGACCATCCGGTACGTTGGCGTCGCCCACAAGGCCCGAGTCCAATTTCCAACTCTGCTGTGAATTCGCGACGGCTGTTTCCTTCTGACCATCAGCACGGAGTTGTGGAACGTCACGGTGTGATTCCTTGTCGTATGGCGAAATAGACGAAGAGGTGCGATAACCATCAACAATTGAGCTGGCTCCAAGGACCGGAGAGGCCGGACACGTTCCATGATGCTCACCCGCCCCGGAGATGGAAGAAGTAGGAGTACCTGGTGCTGATTTGCCTGCAATAAGTGACTTGTAAGCAACCGAGTCTGTGATGGTGGCGTTGACAACTGGATCCCCAGCTCCCAGATCCTGCACTGCATTCAGGTGCATCATCTCTTGGTTTACTCTGGGCCACAGCTCACGGTAAATATCTGAGGCCGCGGGAACTAATCGAGGGGACTCAGGTTCTGTGACATCGACCAGAAGATGTGGTGGTGCAATAGTGGCGGAAGCGGGCACTATCCCCGGTACATTGCTCCCGAGGCTACCGAGTGGGCTAAGGAATTCTTCAGCACAGGGAACCATACCCTCCATCATCAGGTTGGAAGTCCGACCAGGTACAACGGCAGGTGTCAGCTCGGGCAGCTTCATTGGGGTCGCGGGAGAACTTCGGGAAGGCAGGGCAGGGGACCTGGACTCGCTGCAAATCGCGATGGGCTTTCCACTGACTGGTTCATCAATTGTCTGCGCCTCCCCTACCCTGTAGACAGTCGGGATGACAGTTGGGATAACAGCGTCGGAAGTCTTCAACTTCAAAAGAGGATGATTCAACGGGTGAACAGGAATCGGAAGGGCCTCGCAACTAGCGCACAAGTCGAAATCGGGACAGTTTGGATGCATGCACTGTGCGAGATCAGGCTGTGAACTACAAGCCAGCATATTTTCTCACCTTGTAGCGAGCACCGCGGATTGTTTTTTGGCACGCTATATTCAGAAATATACTCGGTTATGTATGTGAAGTGACGAAACAGCCAACTTACAATCGCACACCGCAGGATGGATAATTTGACGAAGTGCGATAGAATCACGCATCTAAGAAACTCCTGGTCAACGATGTCGTCTGCCTCGAATAACACATTCTTACCATCAAGTCTCCTGGTTTGCTTACTTTTACAAACCCATGGTTCGGGTGTTGTTCCGTCGTTATGCTTGAAAGACGACCAGATGGTTAGGACGCTGATCTCATATATACGAAACGACAAACCTGAAACACGACAAGCATGTATCGAAGTCTGGTTGAATTAGTAGCAGTTCCATTACAAATCTGCGGAAGAGACTTCACCTGGACAGACAATACATTTCTGACCCACAGAGTTCAGCCCAAGAAATAAGATACAGCACGAAAACTCACAAAACGTTCCCCGACAATTACCGAGTCACAGAGATCGCAGTTTGCGGAATGACAAACAAGTGGATTGGCGGCGGCGGCTGTGACTGGGACGCAACGGTTTCCGAGCGACCTGTCCCTGTCACCAAGGGCGGAGGAGACATAAACGTGTCCCGGCGACTCTATATCGCAAAACTCGTGGAATGGATTGTGCCGCTCTGTTGCCCCAAATTCCATGCAGGCGGTGCAAAGATCATAATCTACAACTGAGTCAGAGAGGAAAGTTCCAACTGGATCATCTAACAAACCAGGGCAGTCCAGACACTTGTGGCGAACACCCACGACAGTTTTATTGCAGTTGTCACAGATAATACCGCAATGTATAGCAAGTGTTGGTTCGCCACCTGGACCCGAACATGCGGATCCTTGTAGCCGATTAATCTCACGAGGCTGAGATTCTCTTGCAGTTTGCGCTGGGACTTGAGTGGAGCAAGTAGTCGACCGTTGCTGAACGACATGGGCGGGACCAAAACTCAGAGTATGAGCACCGTGAGACTTGGAGAAGCACGCGGGACACTGATGATTTATAAAACAATCTGTCAGAACTCTCAAGTAGTCCACTCACGACTGCATGCCAAGGGCATTTGATGCAACCATACCAAACACCGGCAAAGCTAGTCTTGCAAACGAAACACCATCGAGAAGTGTTTGCACCAGCGTCGATAGAAGTCTCTGTCCAAGGTGAAACAAAATCGACACCAGTAGACTCTTCGACGGATGAGGGGGATTGCTTGTCCACATCACCGGTTCCAAACGTTCTGCGTAGAATGCGCTCTAAGTCGTTCTTGAACGAAGATAACAAGACTTCAATATCTTCCTTGCCCTTTGCAACAGGGCAGCAAGGCGCAACTTCCACCGAGTCACACTCCTGAGGGATACAAGGTTTGCTAGATGTCGGGAGCAACGATATCGACGGCGGAGGCGTCGTCGCCGTCTTAGATAGCGGGGGAGGTGGAAGAACGCAGGGAGTAAATAGATGCACGGGAGGATGTGATGGAGCTATGGACGGCTGTAGACTCGGAGGTAACGTGCAACCCTGGCGGAACACGACGGGAGATGGTAACTGGGATGCGGTCTCAGACAATGGAATGGTGGGGGTGCTGTTTATCGACAGCCGCTCTAAGGCTATGCTCGGTACCTTGTGCGGAGTTTCGTCGAAAATGGCGAATCGCAGCAAGGGGTTAGGCCACAGACGGCGTAAGGGAGCAACACAAGAGTCATAGTCTTCGGTAGAGTGCACCTCTTTGCCAACCAAAATCCGTCCAGGCTTGGACGCGTCGGGGGAGAAAATGAGTCTAGATAGATAATAATTATGGCTGATGGGGAAAACTCGATAGAGCTAGTAAGAGTGAGCGCTTGCTGGTAGTAAGCGATTAGGAGAAGGATACGGACCTGATCATGAAGTTCTTTGTATGTAGGAAAGAGGACAGACTTCGGAAATGTGAACCTGCGAGTTTCATTTCTGTAGGTTGCCTTGACGGTGAACATGGTCGCTGCTCAAGGATGGGATTCGGAAACCAGGCCGCAGCTTACCACGCATTTAATGGCGTGACGGGGCGTGACACGGCACACAGCGCAACTGCGAGCGGTGCCACTCACTAGCGATGTCCCACTCATTCTCGCTGCTTTGCACAACGAGATACGATCCCTGTTTAGAGGCATTTGAGTGGAACAATGCCCCCGACGGCACACCGTCACCGTATCTCCTGCTCGCGTACCAGCTCGACCGACTGGTCTCCTCTGCCCAACAATGCCAGTGGACAGCCTCCAGTTCACTCGATTACACAGTATTGAAAAGTATCTGCAATGAAGCAGTCCGCGAAGTTAATGGTATGGATGGCAAGAACCCTGTCAAGGTGATCGGAAATACAGTCTTTTGTCGTGCACTGACTTGGACCTGGTACCAGATACGCGTCACCTTCCCGCCATCCGGTAATATCACTGCGTCCGCCTCCCCAGTCGAGCCATTGCGTTATGATCCGACAGCAGGATCACAGTTCAATCCTGATGTGGACACCCATTTTCAATCTGGTCCGATACTCTCAATTTATATTGACACACAGCCGACCTCCGGCACGGTCTCCATGAAGACCACCAACAGACAAGCATATGATAGTGCTCGAGCCCGCGTCGGCATCCCCCCACTCGGTGCACCTCGTGGTATCGCCCCGAATTATCCCGATGATGTTATCTTGTTCAATACTTTGGGAGTTATCATGGAGTCATCAATCTGTAACGTTGCTTTCTATCGTCATGGAAGCTGGCTCACCCCACCGCTGACGGTGGGCTGCATACCCGGCGTATTCCGACGATGGTTGCTGGAGAACGATCGCATTCACGAGGCCGATGAACACTCGATATCATTAGGCACCATCAAAAACAATGAATGGGTACTTCTCTTTAACGGAGTGATGGGATGTCGGCTGGGACGGATGTACCGCGGCAGAGATCCGAGTGTTCAAGAGGGATGATTTACAACAAGCTTATAGGTACTTTTAACTGGCGTGCTGCCTAGGGTTGTCGACGTCCATCATCTCCCCATCTGTTCCGTTGAATATCCCATCATCCATCTCATTCAATATGTAATCCACCACAAAACTCTCTTGAACCAATCGATCGAGCCTTGTGAAGTGTCGTTGGGTATAAGGAATCAGGCCGTCGACAATATCCTTCAAGGATGGTGATGTAGCCCCAATTGATCGCTGCGAGTCATAACTAGAGCCACCAGTTCCTTCCGAGGGATTATAGCTGGAGGCATTAGTAACATCTTCCACGGATCGCAACTTCAATAAAGCGTAGAGAACACTCTGTGCAATGCCACTTGTCTTTGCATTTGTATTCCAATCGCGGATATATCGTACGAGAAGAGAGAGATCCGGACTGGGGAGAGTGCGTAGAACTTCATCCAACGCATGGTTGCCGCTCACAGACGTATTGTTCTGCAATCCTTGTTCCAATGCGACTGACCGAACATCTCCGAATAGCGCAAGAAGCCTTCCTGGTTGTTGCATGGCAAGTGCAAGTTCAATCGCTCTCTGATAGTCGTGCATAGCAAGGTAATTCATAAAGTCTTGCTCTCTGTACACGAATGTAGTCAGATAGGGATAACACACGGATGTTCTCACCTGAGCACTTGGGTAGCACGTTTCGTCTCCTTCTCCTTCTCCTCCTCTTCCGTACAGTCTTTCCAGAACGTGACCACAGAGTCAGCCGCTCCAGAGACGATTGTCGCCTCGTCGGTACTGATAGCTAGTGCCCAGACCTAAAGGCCAATCTCAATCAGTTCCCTCTCGGAACATCTGGTACCCACTTTATCCTCATGGTTGTCAAGAGTCGCTACACATATTTCCTCCCTCACAGTCCATAGCTTGACTAGACCATCAGATCCCGTGCTCACCAAGTGCATCCCGTAGTTAATGAAATCAACCCGGAGAACAGAACTGGTATGCCCTTCAAATGTTTTGACGCAAGTGAAGTCCTCGAGGTTCCAAAGTTTCACCGTTTTATCACCGCTTCCGGTAGCCAGCACACGTTCTGTCTTTCCGAATCTAACATTCCAGACGCCTCTTTTGTGCCCTTTGCAACACCCCAAACGCTTGATTTCTCCGCATGGAGGTTTTCCGTCAGAACCAGGTGTATAGAGAACCTCATAGACGTTTGCAGTGCGGTCTTGGGAGCCAGATGCCAGATATTGGTCATTGGGTGCAATGTCCAGAGAGTTAATGTCCTTGTCATGGGCCCTATGTGTCGTAAGACTACGACACTTTATTGGGTCTATACCAGTAAATGTCAGGGGAAGCTCTGACAAATCCCACATCTTGATTGTTCGGTCCTGACTTCCAGTGAAGACGAAACGAGGATGGGAATCAGTATCATTGTACACCCGTGACATGGCGACGGAGCCGACGCTTTCTGTATGTCCTTCGCAAACTGCAATGCAGGCCCATGCATTGATGTCAGGTTGTTGTGCAGAAGCCCATATTCTTGCTGACTTGTCCCTGCTTCCACTGGCGAATATACGCCCATCGAAACCTCGATCCAAAGATAGCACAATTTCGGAGTGACCGGCCAAAACTTGTGCACCCAGATCGGAGACTGAATAAATGCGGATGAGCGACGAGTTGGTTGCAAGTGCGAGCTGAGTATCTCGAGGTTGGGAATTATCAAGCGAGTTTGGAGGGGAGCTTGGGGGTGATAGGAAGATAGCGTCGACAATCTCGTCATTGTAACCAATCATGTGACGAGTTAGTGATCGGGATTTTAGGGAATAAAAGAAAATGTTTTGGTCTGCATGTGTAGAAACGATTGAGTCTATAGTCGGCAGGTAACTAACGTCCAAGAACAATGAGAAATGCCAAAAAAGATGGAGTGATGGCTCACAAAGCATCGGTAATTTGCCTCTGCACTTCCTGATCAATAGCATTGGATTCAGGGTCTGTCTTCAGCGAGTAAATAACGGAGCCCTGCGCAAGGTCCCAAACCCGGACGAAACCCTTGTCACCGGCAGTAAAGAATTGAAGCCTCGGGGATTTGGCAGTACTGAGGTCGTTCAGCTCAGGGTGCACGAACCCTACAGCTTCGACACTTTCCATGACTGGGATGGTCTTGGAAAGAGTTGGGGTTATGACGGTCGAGTTCCTCTTTCTTTTGCTGATGCTTCCACCGGTTGAACGAGAGCTCGCAGACATATCCCACAGTAAGACTACAG
Organism: Pulveroboletus ravenelii; assembly: GCA_038090235.1. Classification (NCBI taxonomy): domain Eukaryota; kingdom Fungi; phylum Basidiomycota; class Agaricomycetes; order Boletales; family Boletaceae; genus Pulveroboletus; species Pulveroboletus ravenelii. The sequence continues at coordinate 18,405 of JBBPMH010000208.1, read as the reverse complement.
AATCCCTCCCCCCGCTTATGAGCCACTTTCCATCTGGTGTCACGTCCAAGCCGCGTGGAACGGAAACGTGACCTTCCAGAACGGCAATAGGTCGAAGTGCTCCTTGATCATTTCTAGACGTTGCCATCAAGTCGAACAAGCGAATCCGCATATCGACTGAAGCAGTGACAAGCTGAAAGGTCCTAGCCGAGCTGGCGACTGATGGATCCCGGGGGAAATTAAATTTTAATGCACTGACAACGCCTCCATGTCCTTTGAAAACATGCGTGACGTGTCCCGCAGAAATGTCCCAAACCTTGACAATGCCGTCCGCTGAACCAGAAGCAAGGAATGTTGATGTTGGATCAACAGTGCAAACATGCACTGGCGCTTCATGGGCATGAGCAATGACTCGGGAGGGGTATACGACCTGTCCAGAACAGACTTTCGGAACCTCGTACAACCTGAGGGACGGTGGGGTTGTGAATAATATGAGGTAGACGGCGGAAGGTGACAGACAGAGGGTCGTGATAGACTCGGATGCCTAGAGTATGTGGAGTAAGTACCAAGCAAGGGATGTATCGCACGAGACATACACACGAGAACCGACAAAGCAATTTTCCGCTAGATGGTTCTGTCAGTAACGCTTCTTCCCCGAGACATGTAACGATCTTGGATCCATCTAAAGCAACCGCGATAGAACCGGTTGTATGCAACGGCTCAATCGTGCGCAATTGTTTGTAGCTGGCAATGACCAATCAGCCATATACATCCCTGGTATGTTGGAAGACCTCACATAGTCCTGACTTTAGGTCTCTGGCCACCAGCCATACCAGTTGAATTAGGAATTGGGATGATCCTTGTCGATATTTTTGCGGCGTGAGTTGTTTGGTACCACTAAACACCCTATTGGTTGGGCCTCCGACTGTCCAATTCCTTCGGAGCTTCCGCCGCTAGGATTGGCTTGTAGACACTGTTATGATGTCGGTGAAACCTTGGTCGCTTGCAGTCAGCTATAGAACTGGCGCAGGAGAAGGGTGCGAGCCGCTTGTACTCTAGTCGGCTTCAATGAAGACGAGCTGAGAGATCGAACTCTGCACATTTCATGCGATCAACCAAGACTAGACAGACTCAAGTACAAAATGATTAACGTCGTCTACTTTACTGGCAGAATCCTCCGGCAATCATGCGACCTATCAGAAAACTTACTATGATCCAGCCGACAAGCACCACCAGTCACCTAACCCGTCAACACTACGCCAGCTGGTTTTGAAGCCGGAAAGTGGTCTCCTCAGCAGCCCTCCTCAATCGATTTTCTTCACTTGCAATCCTTTCGGCTTCCCTTCTTTTCCTTCCCTCTTCTTCCAGCAAACTTTCTGTCGCCCTTAGTGCAGCCTTCGCTCGGGCAGCTTCAGCCTGTGCTTCGGCAAGTTGATCTGATATTCGCAAAGAAACAGATATGGCATCAGCGGCTTGTCGCCGCAGTCCAACCATTTCTATCTGCATTCGATCAATAGCCCCCTCATCAGCAGTAGAGCACAGCCGGCGGCCGTTATCTGAACTATAAAGCCGTGATGCAGCTTCATGGATCCCAAGAATGTCTAGGCCAGATGTCGATGGATCGTGATTACGTGGCATGATCATATCTTCCTCGCTTTCGTATTCATCTTCTGAACCGTTGCACTCGTGAGGACTGTCTTGCCTCTCGGTATGCTCTTCGGGATCGTGATCGCATGTCCGGATAGCAGACATCGCCCTCGACGCGAAGGTCGGTGGAGTAGCGAGCGTGCTAGTTTCAGCAGAAGTTGTTCTTTGCCCGAGAGGTTTTCGCGGTCGTCCGCGTTTCTTCTGCTGATTCGACTGTGTTAAAACAACTTGGGAAGGACCAGAGACAGCCTTAGACGTTCGTCCACGCTTCCGTGGTCGCTTCGTACCCGGGGGAGCGGAAAGGTTCACTGTCCAGTAGGAACCGAACCCTGGGTCAGTGACTGGACGAGGTTGTCTCTCAAACAGTCTATTCAAAGATAGATGGTGACGAACGGATTGCTGAGAGGAATGCATCAGAGCTGAGAGGTTTCAAACAAGGAGCAATCGTACCTTCCACGTTGGACCAGAGTTTCGAAAGTATGCATACTTGTCTTCCATAGCTGCATAGATCTCTCTTATTGTCAACCGCTTCTTAGCGCTTCCCAGGATCGCACAACGTAGAATAACAGGAAGTGTGTGTTGTGGTCGTCCGTCCGTGTCTGGGAGACAGGCAAGAGTGTCTGGACAGTTGGGGTGTGGCTCATGATCGCCATGTTGGACTTTTCCTGGAAGTCGAGAGCTACTTTTTGTTGTTGAGTTTGCATCTGTATCTAATTTAGACTCGGGCGATGGCGCCTCCCACTTTCCTTCCGCTGGCGTTGCCCTGAACAAAGGGGATCAATGGAGGAGAGACAGACAAAGACAAATTCAACCGACTCGCAAGAGCTAGATAGACATGTTTCAGGATTCAACAGGTTTTGGATGTTGGACATTCCTCTGTGGCATTGAGGAGGAGGCTTCATACGAACGCACGGTACTACCAGGTACAAAGATATTTGCGCGTGATCATTGTGGGTCCAATCACTTACGTAATCTATATTATACAAGTGACCCAAACAGGAGGGAGTGGGGCTACATATAACTACTCGGTGAACCATCAAATTCGTACAAGTAGCTCGTTGACGGGACCCTCCATCCGAGATCTCCTTGAGTCGCTGGATAGTTTGCATCCATCAACGATGCCGAGCTTGGCGCATTCGCACCGGAAGACGGTTGCCGATACGGTGCCTGGACTGTATTCGTTGCGCGGGGCCACCATTCGTAACCAGGATAGTATGATGTCGACGGTTCGATCCCCGGAATATCTAGCCCCAACATGTGCGCCATCATGCGGGTGCTAATGTCCTGGATCCCTGCAGTCGATGTCATCCGTTCATTTACCCCGGAATCCCCGAACGCCTCTCTCTGGAGCAAGTCCGAATTCTTCTCCTTCCCAAAGGCATCATCGGCACCTCTTTTCTGTCTGTCGCGACCCTGTATCATCGGTATAAGGTTTCTATCCACATGGACCTTCACGCCATGGAGCAGGTCCCATGCTCTGGCTGCACTGGGCCATGTCGCCTGCGCATGCATGGAGGCAAGTTCATAATATGCAGCGAAATGGCACGTACTTGCATGCCCCTTAGTACAGTCAGCAACTGCTGGAGCCCAATGTATGCCTGCACGTTTGATGGACGTAGAGCCACTTTGAACGACAAGGATGAACATATCGCAACATCCGTAAAGTCTAGGACATACGCGTCACGATGTGCATGATACTGCACAATTTAGGTTGGAATGCAATAATCATGGATCAAAATAACAACAACTCACCCTGCGCTGAGGATATATGGCGGGAGAAAGGGCGATCCAAACTTAATATCGTGGCAATTGTGATATGTTGTCACTGAATCACATTTAACAAGAAACTCGACATTGAAACCTATACCCTTACCAATAGTACTGATGTAAGTCGCGGCACTTTGACACAGGTCGAAGGCTTTTAGCGACGTCGTATTGGAGCCGGACGGATTTTGCAGCGTTGGCTCAGAGCTAGAGAGATCAGCTCACTCCCATATACTTTGGATCAAGGACATACCCTTTCCAATTCGGTATACTATGCCGAAGATATATTTCAATGAGTTGCTTTCGATGAGGAATACTACTCACAAGGCTCTGTGCAAAAGCAATACAGCGGACCAGTATTTAACATGGATGTATAAAACGGGTGGTGGTGGTGTGTTTCTTTTGCTTGCAGGGTCATATCTTAGGTCGTTGGGAAGCTCAAGATACCATTGGTCAAGTCGGGCTTCCAGGTTACTCAAAACGGCTCGCCTGAACCCGCGCTTCAAAGGCTTTACCGGATAAACCGATGACACAATTGACCCAATGATCACGGCTAAACAACATACGCATTAGCATGAACGACGATTGGGCAAATACTAACAGAGTGACGCCGCAGCCCGGAAGCACTGTATATTAAGCACAGTCGATGGAGATTGGTATGACGCTACACTGAATGGGTGGCTTGGATGCGGCTCATCCTCGTACTGTGGAGCTAGTTAACGTCGTAGGCCTTGGGGGCATGCACACCTCACCTCTTCCGCATCTGGCAGCAATGTGTCAAAATCATTCTCGGCAATACATATCGGGCGTCCTATCAGAGCAAGTCAGTTATCTACAGGCAAACGCAGCCCACACGAACCCATATAGGTGGAGCTATACCTTGAAGTCAAAGGTTGAGCCAAGTCCATTCGCATCGGATGGAGGAACGCACTTATCCGCAATGCAACAAGCCCACCATACTTGTTTCCTCGTTTGATTTTCTTCATCAGAGAACATTTTCCTCCCATTGAACTGCCAGTTATCTGCCGCGCGATTGAGGCCTAGGTCTAGTGCCTGCATTATCGCTTCTCAGGCTCAAACCGGATGCTGTCAGATAAAACAAACCATTCTGATAGCCATTCCTTAGAATACCAAAGAATGTTAAGCAAAGCAGACACATGTAACTGATATCACCATACCAAAGTACAACCAGCCCTGTTCCATGGACCCTAAAATTCGGGTCAGCACAGATGACCGACAACCCCACAAGGACATACCGATTCCAAATTCACGATGGCCCAAGAGGAGTAGGGCCTGACAAGTCGATGTTCGGGAGTTGTGTGACACCTGCGCTAACAACCAGAAAGATATCAGTAGTCAAGAAAATAAAATATGAAGGCAATCGTACATACCAAGGACACTTCTTGCTTGCGTGAGATAATCACACCCAGCATCCCATATTTTGTCTATAGGCTCTGAAGTATTCTCGTTGAGGTACCGAGCAGCCACGGAGAATATTGACAGAAGCAGCAGTTTACTGGTGGTCTGTGACAAATCTGGGGCAGATGCGGAAGAATCATCGCTCGATCCTGGCGGACTGGAGTGACTACTGCTGCTGGGTAAGCACCGGGTCAGCGGGTAACACATCATTGACGAACTGTCGTTTGCTGTCATGACGGGAAAATGTGAGGAACTGAATTGACTGCAATCACATAGTAAACCTTACCACTCATCATAATCTCTCAGAAAACGACCCTTGTGGATAACAGGAAATATTGGTTGAACATACGAGAAGTACAAACCAAGCAGTTGATCCTGCATGTCGACAGGAGGGAGTGTAACAGAAATACCAGTTTCTGGAGGTACAGCAGACAAATCTGCATTAGCGGACGGCCAGAAAGGCGCCATTGGAAGCCGCCTGTACAAAGGAGAGTCAGTATTTTGCTATGATTACATAAATAGAAATAGATCCAACCAAACTCCTCCGTCAAAACGACTGTCTACGCGATCGTGCTGAGTGAGGAGGTGGAGACCACTGGCTTTCCCATGATATCGGACCTGGACTCGATAAGCATATCAGAACGTAAATATAGGTGCAGCGTGCCTCTTGATTCTCATCTAATGATAGCTGCCCAAACGAAGTTGCACACTGGGATTCATCCGTTTCCCCTGAATCTGAAACACTTGACATTAGGCTGGGTAGCTTGTGACATCATCGAGATTATCGAATTACCCGATGATACCTCCATAGTGTACATCTCGCTCCAATTCGGATGGCTTGGACCTAGCCCGGAACCAAACTCATCGAGTCGACGTCGCTGTGTCAAAGGAGGTTCGCCAAATGCACGAGAGGGTGACTGCTGACTGCTGTGAGGACTTTCCGATATATTCCTAGACAAGCGAGCAGCCAAGCGGTCTTGCCATTCTGCGGTGGGCATGCTCGACAGGGCGTTTTCTTCGTATGTGGTCATAAAAGGCTTGTTACAAATAGTAAGAAAAGGGATAATCACCACTTGAAAAAGAAACAATCTCTCGCGATATACGTGACTGGCGCCTGGATCGCGCAGCATCACGAGAGGTCTTGTTGCTTCGAAAAATACAAGCGAAGAAATCTTCTTTGGTGGCACCTACAGGCTGAGACAGGCGCCCCGACGGGCCCTGATGTTTGTGTCAGTTGCGAAGCCAATGCGGGAGAGGTCATGCGCGTACAAACGGTCCAGTGTCCACTCTGTTCAATATCTCCCTAGCTATTTCGTCTTGTCGGATGTCAGCCAATAAATCCTGCACACGACGGTCCGGACATGCAAGCAGTGACCCCAGTAACGACTCGACTTGGTGCCATCGCTGCTCAATGGCCTGAATGTATCCCTTTGGAGGACCTCGCTTGTAGCTGGGGCCTACGGCACTCGGTGTGGGCTCTACTACGTCCTCTAGCAAAAGCTTACCTAGAAAGGTACAGACTAAGAAAAGGAAAAGGGGGATCGTTAGTGCGTTGACGACAACAGGGTGAAGAGGGAGATACCATTTCTTCCAAGTGTACAGCCCCTGCAGGTTCCAGGGGTGCTGGAAGGCTCGCATTTGCTCTTAGTTTTTCTGCACTGATCACAGGCTAACATGAGGCAAATCAGTAGGAAAGATGGGCCGTGAACGACCGAGCTACCTCTGCTGCTCCGTTTACGGCTTGATAGGGAGTCCTGATTCAATTCTTCCTCCGAGTGCTCTGATTCGTTCCAGGGGGCTGTGGACATTGTGGAAAGCAAGAACCGTGGGGCACTGTTGGGATGAATAATGACTGGATCGTCATAATAATAGGTAGAACCTTCGCACGGGGGCTCCTTGAACTCGTACCGCCACCATGACGAGTTTCCCACGGCATACGTGGCAAGGAGGTTCTGCGCACGACACGCAGAACGGTGACCAGCCTCCCCCCGCCGCCCCCGCACGGTAGAAGTCCACGTCGACTCCCACCGATCCCGCAACGATCCCCCGGTGGAACCCAACCTGACCCCCCCCTTTTTTTTTGCCCCAGCCCGCGCGAATAACCCGACTGCCACCCCATGGGTAACACTAACCCATACTCCAGAACCCCAGGCTATACCCCACGACGCGGATGGTGAGGATCCCCCGCGCCCACCTTACAAACCAGTGAGCACCTGAGTCACGACCCGCGCGCACTGGACCCGCCTCCAGCAGGCCTGACCCGTAGCCCCCAGGGCGCCACGACGGGGCACTGCCGCACGCCCTGATAAAACGCGATCGGTCACCACCGACGGTGTACCGGACACCCGACCCCAACCGGCTGGCACCTGGTACCACCGGCTACCCTGCCTCTATGAGGCGCCGCCTACACGCGCACCTGAACCAGATAAGTCACCACACCTGACTCAAAACAGGTCTGACGTTGATAGGAAGGCCCACTTTTGGGCTCTCGCCGGACTGGTGCCACCCAACACCTTGACAGTGCTGTTCACTCAAAATAGGCAACTCACTTATAGGTGAAAATAAAAATGTAATAGCACCTCCACATGTTTGATAAATGTATATATGTACTCTGGAGCACCAAAGCAAGCCTGCTATCTCATTAAATTGTTGAAATTCTGTCTCTGAAAAACTGGGACCATCTGAAAAGTGAACTTGAAGTGCCAGCAATCAGAGTTACCACATATGGGTATTGGAGTTACCTGTTTTGGTAATCTAAACTCAAGCCCTTCCCCTGTGTTGCTCAATTCAATAAAACATTGACACTCATCATACACTGAGCAACAAAAACATTGCAATGATTGCAACATTTGTAATGTTTGATATATATCTCATAAAGCATTGATGCTAGGCTCATGGTCCCAGAGAATGATAGATAGCCCTTGAAAAGAGCTTTCAGGGAATATATATATTGCTTATGTAATTCCTTCTGGTTAGGTCAGTATTCAACAATTCATCAAGGGTACTTATTGCAATGTTTTTGTTGCTGATCTTATAATATTTAAATTTGATATGTTCTCATAGGTTCTTTCACTACTATCATCATAAAATCTCTTTCTTTTGATTAAACCAACCAAATCATTGCTCTCTTGGAAGTGGGTCAATCCACTTGTCAAATATCCCTTTTTACTGGTGTAAACTACTCTATTGTCAGGGTCTGTTCTGCTGCTAACTCCAACTGGAAAGTTGTTATCAGGGATCGATCTCGAGCAACTCAAAATGAGCAACCAAAGAAGGCCTGCAGTGACTAATGTTTTGTGAGGACAAGAGCCAAAGGATGAGAATTCCAAGTATGAGTAGGTATATCCTATGAATACTGGTTAAATACTACTATACATGAGATATCTACATATACACCCTAAACCCATGGGAAACCCTATAACAATAGAAGACGACAGAGATTAAATAGAATGGAAGAGAAGCAAAGACCCTGAACCAACCCTAAGCCCAAGATAAGCCCTGCACCCTAGAATGGAATGACATAGGTATGACGTAGCGATGATGCAATGCTGACCAAAGCTATGATGTCACAGGGAGTGGTCTGGACCAGGAATGGAATGAGGCATAGATAAGATAAAGGAAAGATATGATAAGATAAGGAAAGGAATAGATAGGGGAAAAATCTATATCCTGACAGTTGTCAAGGTCCACTCTGCTCTGCTGTTAACTCTGACAGGAGAGTGTATGAAGGGGGTACTGGGCAGAAGTCAGAGGGGTGAGGACTTCAGCTTCAGCAACTCAGGGTGGAGTGCTGTGCCCTGGTGATCCTGAGTCCTTGCATTTCAGAGGTCAGGCAGAGGGGGGTTAAAGGAACAGAGACAGAATCCGTTAGATGGGAGAGAGGTCAATGCCTTGTCACAAATCTGGTTGCCCTGAATTTATGAAGGTCAGGCAAGGATCAGAGGGACCTTATTGCAAGCAACAAAGATCAGGAGTGGTCAGAGGAGAGCTATTAAGGCTCAAGCAGAGAGTCAGAGAGAACTAGGGAGTCTTAGTTGATAATATCTACAACAGAGTATGGAGTCTTATATATGGAAGAGAAACACTGGTTTGCCCTAGTGGTATCACAGTAACTGATGGGACCAGAGCTGTGCTCCTAAGCAGAGCACAGGATTGGAGGGGGCTATAAGAGAGATGGGCAGTATACATGATAAGTGAGGAATAGAGACATAAGTACAGTAGGAGAGTATTAGCTAAATACAAGTCTGGAGAATCAGAAGTGTGAGCTCATCGAGAACACACTGAAGTTCAAGAGAAACAAGGCCAGAGTTGAGTCTGGAGAATGGAGTTACATGGGATATGACACATACATACTGTACTACCTCTGCCTTCATGTATATAAGTCTGATCCGCTAAGGACTTACTCCTCAGTTCGAATATTGAAGTCTTTCAGTCTTTTCCTTTTTGTTTGCACTCCCCTCTTCTCTGGACTCCCTCCTATCTGACAGATTCTGTCTCTGTCTCTTTGTCCCCTTCTGCCCAACCTCTGAAATATGAGGATCCAGGATCACCAGGGTGCAGTGCTCCATCTGAGTCATTGAAGCCAAAGTCCTCACCCCTCTGAACTCTGCCCAGTCCCCCCTTCATGCACTCTCTGGTCAGAGTTAGCAGTGGAGTGGACCCTGACACTGTGATAATGAAGAAATGTCCTCTTCTAACCCAATGTCATAGGAGGGAGAGGATGGATTTTTCTCTAAGCCACAAGGACTGGACTATAGAGGACTAGAAGTGAGTTATATGGTCAGATAAGACCTGTTATGCTTGATCCCAAAGGGTCAAGGCATGGACTCAGCTTAAGGATCAAGGACAAAGGACGTTGTTAGCAAATGGCTACAGCAGGACTTGGATGAGGGATGTAGCCTGCAACTTGCAGGGTCAAGGGTTTGTCTGGCGACTAGCCAATGATAGTTCAAGGTCAAGGGTCTCGCCTAGCAACTTGCTAGCAAGGAGACGAGGGCAAGAGTGGAGCGCTCGGTCGAGTGTGGAGCAAAGACACATAGAGGAATGCAAGTATATTGCCGAGTAGGTCTAAGTTAGGGAACAGTATACCTACAAGGCAGGTTTATATACAAGGTGTGAACCAAAGGGGAATAAACAGAGAGTAATCAAGAGTAAACGAAGCTAAGGAATCAAATGAGTCAGAGGATGAATGGCAAAAGAGGAGCAATGAGTAAAAGAGACATGAGGCTGATAAGAAAGGATCAGGTGAGGGGATCTATGGTTTGAGGACTAAGCAAGAATGACAGAGAGATACGAAGGAATAACGAGGAAAGAACACCATGGAATGTGGTGGAATGATGAAGAAGGTGTGACAGAGTCATGGAGGGGATACCTGTGGCAGTGTTGACATAATCTGTCGACAGGTTGTGCTAGGCAGGGACAGAGGCCAGGTAGGCACAGACAAGTGCTGGGTAGACTGATGTCAGGGTAGACATGAACAGGTATCGAGGTAGACGGGTGTCGGGGTAGACATGGACAAGTGCTAGATAGGCATAGATTGGGGACCGAGGGTGGTCATTGTGGTTGCGGATGGTCTGGCAGTGTTAGGGTGGCAGTTCTAGTAATGGGCTGGGGAGGATGTTTAGGAAAAAGAATAGGGGTCCCATACATGTACGATTAAATCGTAACAAGACCGAAATCAATTGCATTGGGTCAGATGGCAAGAAGTGAGCATGGAAAAAGGCAGGATGTCAAGGTCTGCTCCACTGCTAACTCCGACAGGAGAGCGCGCAAAGGGGGTACAGGGCGGAGGTCGGAGGTGTGAGGACTTCGGCTTCAGTGACTCAGGTGGAGCGCTGCACCCTGGCGATCCCGGGTCCTCATATTTCAGAGATCGGGCAGAAGGGGGTCAAAGGGATGGAGATGGAATCCATCAGATGGGAGGGAGGACAGAGAAGAGGAGATGGCAAAGAAGAAGAAAGGACTAAAAGACTTTAATATTCGAACTGAGGAGTAAGTTCTCAGCGGATCGGATTTATATACAGGAGGGCAGAGGCGGTACAGTATGTACGAGCACATGGTACAGAGGTGGGACCATGTGGAGGAGTATCTAAGCGAGATATGGAGAGCTAAGCGAGAATGTGGCATACACAGAGAATGGAGAGACAGAGAATGGAACTGGGTACCGGCTTAGGAACAACCAGCACCACAGTCGGAGCGGAGTTGGAGCTATTGGTACAGAGTGTCAGGACGAAGAGGAAAAGGGTCTAAGTAAGGAGCAGAGTAGGCGGAATAGAGCGGAGTTGTCACGGTCATGACAGTATCCCCCTCTTAGGGCCCGAACCCCTGAGGGCTTGTGGACCTAAGCACGGTGGATATGAGACAATGCGGAGTTGTGCGTAGCATGGCAGAGTTCAAAAATGGCAATCACTATTTAGGAAGACGTGTCAGGTGGTTCAAACCTTCCTCCCATACCACTTCATTGACATGGTGCATGACTGGAACAACGCCACTGAGGACAACCTCATCACTGACTCGGACGACGACATGTCGGTTGCCGGGGTGAAGGCCTCCGAGAAAGTGCGAAGGGTGACAGAGGAGAAGGAGTGGTGGGAGCACGTGCGTGAGGGGAAGAAGCGCAAGCATGAAGAGGTGAGTGGCTATTGGCCAGCGCGTGATGCCACTGACACGATGTCTCATAGTGCCGAAAAGCAGAGGAAGAGGAGAGGTGATGGCATGAGGAGGAGGAGGTGCGGAGGCGCGAAGAAGAGGCGTGACGCATCGAAGAAGAGCGCCAGTGTCAAGCGGAGGAGCAGCGGCTCGCAGTGGAGCATTGTCAAGCAGTGACAGTGGCGACGACAGGTGAAGTGTGGGTGGGGGACTTAGCAATGGAGACATCGGTCAGGGCGTGCACACGATACATACAGCTTGGACAACTGTCTGGGTGCAAGGCGCGGGCTGGTGCAAGAAGGGCCACGGCGTGCGTGCCGTGTTAGGTGGCATGCAAGCGTTGCAGCTGGAGTGGGCCAAGAGACGAGTCCGAAGCAGAGGCAGCGCGAGCCGGGAAGCGAAGGAGGGCGGGGTTGCCCAGGACATCGAGGAAGCAGGCATGAGTCTCCACCGAGGTGGTCGTGAGCAGTGAGAGCGTCGTGGACGAGACAGAGGGAGCAGAGGGTGAGGGCCTGGTGCCCTGCCGGCTCCTGGAGACCGCGGCTGAGAACCATGATGCTCTGGGCATGCTGGCGGAGGTGTTAGGCAAGCTCAAGGAGCGGTTGGGTGGGCTGTGGGCTCTGGAGATGGTGCGGATGGAGGTAGGGGTACACCAATGGGAGGAGGTGCAGAAGATGTGGGTCATGCAAGAGTGACTGGTTGCGATTTTCGAAGAGTCGCGACCGGATTTCGTTCAAGGAAACTTGCGGGATGGGGCAAGGGTAGTACCAGTGGAGTCGGAGGCAGAGGTGGAGGAAGTAGCAGGTAAGAGGAAGGAAAAGAAAAAGGGAAGCGAGGATGGGGATCGGAACAGAGAAGGCAAGAGGAGTAATGGCGACTCCTTCGCCTTGTAGATAGAGTATTTGTACCTGGTCGGAATGAAAATAACTTGGTCGTGATTGGTCAGAACTAAGGGCAGATGTAAGGGCCAGGCTTGGAAGGGTACTTAGCATGGAAGTCGGAGACCAGCTCGCTAGCATAGTCCAATTCCGTTGCCAGTAACCAAGAAGTTTTGTCACTGGTACCCTCATAACCGGACCACTTGACCAGATAAAGGATGTTGCAATGCCTTCTCCGATCGACCTTGGAGTCAAGGATCGCTTTGATCTCATACTCCACATCTCTGTCAATCTCTATCGGAGGAGGCGGAGTTTGCGTGCGGTTGGGGATTTTGTTCAAAATGCAAGATTCCAGTTGGGAGACATGGAATACCAGGTGTATGGCTTTCATGGAGTCTGGTAGTCGGAGGGTGAACATGTGTGAGCCAGGTCTGGCGATGATCGGGAACGGTCCTAAGTACTTGTCGGAAAGTTTCTGGGAGGGCTGTGTGGAGTGGAAGTACTTAGCTTTGACATAAGCCTCTTCGCCGACTTGGAAGTCAGGCAGAGCAAGACGGTGGGCATCAGTGGGGCCTTGATATCGTTGTTGGGCCAGACTCATCTTGGAGCAGAGGAACTCGTGGAGCTCCTCCAGGTTGGCGGTGTACTCCTGTGCTCGAGCGGAGCTTAGAGCAGAGGTGGTGTCGATGAAAAGGTTGGGGTGGTATCTCTTGTTGGTGAAGAAGGGAGAGACACCAGTGGTTGCACTAGGTGTGTTGTTGAAAGCGAACTCCGCTAGCGGGAGGAGGTCGGACCAATCATCTTGCTGATAGCTACAATAGGTGCGGAGATACTGCTCCAACATCTGGTTAGTCCGCTCGGTCTGGCCATCACCCTCAGGGTGATAACCGGAGGTGAAGTGGAGGGTGATGCTGAGAGCCTTACCGAGGGAGCGGAAGAAGTGGGAGATGAACTCCGAACCTCTGTCGGAGGTGACGTGATTGGGCACTCTGTGTTTGGAGAAGATGTGGGTGACAAAGTCCTGAGCTAGTTGTGGGGCAGAGATCGTATCGTAGGTTGGTATAAATACCGCTTGTTTTGAGAGACGGTCTACAACCACTAGGATGGCGGTGTAGCTGGAGAACGGAGGGAGGTGCTCGATGAAGTCCATTGAGATCGAATCCCAAGGGCGAGCGGGGATGGGGAGTTGTTTCAGCAGCCCGTAGGGGTGGTGTCGCGGAGTCTTGACACGGGCGCAGATGGTATAGGACCGGACATAGTCTTTGATGAAGGTCTGTACACCGGGCCAGGTGTACTCCCTGCAAACCAGCTCCAGGGTGCGGTTGACGCCAAAGTGACTGGATAGGGGATGGTCGTGTTTCAAGTGGAGAATGCGGAGAGGGAGGTCCAGGGCGTCCGGGACATAGATCCTGCCGTCGAGACAGAGGAGTCCTTCGGAGTCCATAGACCAACGAGGGTCAGAGGTGTCGGAGAGATGGCATTGAGCCACAGTGTTGGGTGATAGGGAGGAATGGATGTCGGAATGGATTTGCGCTACATCGACAGTGATGGAGGTGCGGAGTGTGGGGTCCAGGAGGTAGGTGGCTCGTAGGGACGACGCGAGTTGTTCCTGGGTGAAGATAGGGTGGAAATTGTGAGGATTGATGCAAGTGTAGTCGCTATCCCCCTCTTTTGGGTAGACGTCCCAGCGTCTAGTCAAAGCGTCAGGCTTCCCGCTGAGGCGACCGGGGCAGAAGTGGACGGCAAGGTTGAACTGACAGAGATACTCCGACCAGCAGGCTTGCCGCCTGGTCAGGAGCTTAGAAGAAGTAAAATACTCCAGATTCTTATGGTCGGTGACCACATCAATTGGAAGGGCAGAGCCCTTAAGGTAATGGCACCAATGAGTAAAGGCCTCAAAGACAGCCAGTAATTCCTTATTGTGAGTGTCGTAATTCAACTCTGGAGAGGTCAGAGTGCGGGAGAAGAAGGCGACTGGGCGGACCTCATTGTCAGAGCAGATGAGGGAGAGAATGCCGGCGATGGTGTAGTCAGAGGCATCCGTCTCAATGATAAGGGGGGCGTCAGGCACCCAATGGGTAAGAATGGGTGCGGAGGTGAAGGCGGCCTTGAGGGCATTAAAGGCGGAGTGACAATCATCAGTGAAATTCCAGGGAGTGTCTTTGTGGGTTAAGCGAGTGAGTGGAATGATGATGTCGGAGTAGTTATGGATAAAACGATGGTAGAAATTCGCGAAACCAAGAAAGGACTGGATGTCCTTCACCTTCTGGGGTTCCGGCCAATCGGAGATGGCCTTTACCTTGTCAGCGGACATGGAAAGGCCGTTGGTGGACAGGCAGAACCCAAGGTATTCAATGGAGTTGGCATGGAACTCACATTTCTCAGGCTTAGCGTACAAGCCGTGTTTGCGGAGGTGTCAGAGGACTTCGCGGACGTGCTTCTTATGAGACTCGGCATCGGAGAAGTAGATGAGGATGTCGTCAAGGTAGACGACAACGCAGACGTTGAGGAGGTTGCTGAAAATGCTATTTACGAACCTCTGGAATGCCGTGGGGGCATTGGTGAGTCTGAAGGGCATGACGCACCACTCGAAAGAACTGTAGCGAGTGCAGAAGGCAGTCTTCCACTCATCACCTTCGGTAATGCGGACCAGATGGTACGTGTGGCAGAGGTTGAGTTTGGTGTAGATGTGTGCCTTGGACGGAGCATCCAGGAGGTCAGAAATGAGCAGGAGAGGGTAGCGATCCTTCTTGGTTAGTTTGTTGAGGCCATGGAAGTCTATGCAGAGACAGAGCGAGCCATTCTTCTTGTGGACGAATAGGACCGGAGCTCCGTGGGCGGAGCTGGACTGTTGGATGAAACCATAGCTGAGGTGCTCATCAAGGAACTGACGGAGCAACTCAAGCTCAGTCGGGGAAAGGGAGTAGATGGTACCTAGGGGAGAAGAAGCTCCTTCCTCCATGTTGATTTTCAGATTGAATTCCCGATGCAGAGGGAGTTCGGTCGCCTTGGACTTGCTGAAGACGTCAGCAAAATTGTGGTAGTCCGAAGGAATACTAGAGAGATCTTGTGGAGGTAGCAGAGGCGCGGCAGAAGTTGCACGGAGCTTCATGTGGTCCTCGGGATGGAGGTACATCATAAACTGGGAGCTCCCTTCAAACTTGCAAGTGCAGATGTAGGCCGCTGCATTGATGAAGGAGATGGGTGGGGCAGGCGCGTCAGAGAAGGACAGAGTCAAGGAGCCAGGTGCACTGTCAGAAACAGGCAGCGGCGGAATCTCGGAGGGGGGTACCTGGGGTGTCGGCACTCGTAGTGGACTTGTTCGGAAGCTGATATGGCCCAATACCCAGTCAATTAACAGATTGTGGTGGGTGAGCCAGATATGTCCGAGGACTAGGATGCAAGAGGAGTCCAATGGAGTGACATAGAATGTCTCAGAGGTTATTAGGGATCAATCCCGGGCGGCTCAAAGTGAACAACCAAGGAAAGCCTGCGGCTACTAATGTCGGTGAAGACAAGAGCAGAAGGATGAGAATTCCAAGTATGAGTAGGTACATCCTATGAATACCAGTTAAATACTACTATACATGTGGTAACTACATAATACGTTCTAGACCCATGGAAACCCTATAACAATAGAAGGAGCGGAAATGAATAAAGAAGCGGAACGGAGATTAAATAGAAGTGAAGGAATGGAAGAGAAGCATAATGACCCTGAACCAACCCTAAGCCTAGATAAGCCCTATGCCCTAGAATGGAATGACATAGTGTGATGTAGCGATAACACAATGCTGACCAAAGCATGATGTCACAGGGAATGACCTAGACCAGGAATGGAACGAGGTATAGATAAGATAGAAGGGAAAGATTAGATAAGATAGGGGAAAGGGATAGATAGGGGTATAAACCAAAATCACTGTTGTGACAGAGGTGACATCGCCAGACGGAAAGCAGAGAGAGAGGTCGACAGCGTGGGTGATCGCCACGTTGGATGTTCCATCGAGAAGGTGGAGTTGTAGCAAGGGGATGGAGTAAGTTTCAAGGGTATATTTATTAACAAAGGCGGAGTCTATAAAACAATGCATTGAACCGGAATTAACTAAAGCAGAGGCAGAGGAGATGGATAGTGATACAATATCAACAAACAGAGTCAAGGAGTTGGGGTCGGAGAGAGTGGACGTGTGGAGACGAACCTCCATGGGGGCACAGCCGGAGTCAATGCGGTCTCCAAGTTATGTGGAGTCTCGGAGACCGCTGACTATTTTTTTGCCCCCTCAGTGGAGGTGGTCATGTCAGCAGACGGAGCGACCATGGCGGCCTTAGCCTTCGCAGCCTTGGAGGTCGACTTAGGACACTCCTTGGCATTGTGGCCGGGCTCACCGCAGAAGAGACAGAGTTTGTTATCGAGATGCTGCTGTCGCTCCTCTGGAGTCAGCTTCCCATCCTTGCTGAGGTGGGAAGGGTTGGCAGGGGACACTTTGGGCATTGACGAGTTGGCGGAGTTGGAGGGTTTAGAGGGAGCCAACTGCGAGGTCGGCTTTGAGCCAGAGTTATGGGAGTTGGAAGATGAGGAGTTGCCGGATGGCTTGGGGTCTGGCTTGGATGAGGTGGAGGGTGTGGGCTTGGTCTGGTGGGCTATCTCCAACTTGCACTCCCAGTACCTAGCGTCGATGGTCTGGGCTAGGGCATGGAGCTCGGGCAGAGTCGTGGGTTTGCCCACTCGGGAGATCTCGTCCTTGATCCGATCTGGGAGGCCGTTGTAGAAAATGTGGTGGAGAGCCCCAGAACTGTAGCCACGGACTTGGCTGGCCAATCGGTTGAACTCCATGATGTACTTATTCATCTGCTGGGCATCCTTCATGACCAAACTGTCTAGGCAGTGCTCCACATCGCCGACAGGGTTGTGTGGACCAAAGTTCTCACGGAGTTCGCAGACGAACTCGTGATAGTCGTCCATTCAGATGGGGTGAAGGATGTCGTCGTAAGAGTTGAGGATATCGGGCTCGAACCACTCGAGCGCCATACCAGTGAGGTATGACTGCACGAAGGTGACCTTCGCCCGATTAGTCCGGAACGCCTTGGGGCAGTCCTGGAAGTTGAGCTCGCACTGCACCAGGAAGGCACGGAGCTTCTTTTGGTCCGTGCCATCAAAGGTGTCGGGCTCGTGGACCTTGGTGCAGAGTGATGACGAAGACTTGTCCGACTTAGCTGACTTGGCTAAAGTTGTGATAGCCTTGGTCAGGGCTAATAATGGGGCGGATTCAGGGTCAGGAGGTGCGAATAGATCCCTGATAGGGATGTCTTCGTCTTCATCGTCGTTGTCATCCACGTTGTGGTTATCGTTGCCACTGTCACCATTGCTGGGGTTGGGGTCATTCCTGGTGTCTGACAGAGGTGGGTTGGGCAGGGGGCGACGAGCGGACAATGTTGGGGTGCGGGGGTCGCCTGCCGGCTCATCCGGAGTGGCGTGGCGAGAGAATGAGAGGAAGTCACCTGCGCCAGAGTCAATTTGACTCGGCATGCGAGGTTCTTCATCGGGGAGGGTGGTGAGGACGGAAGTTGGAACTACTTCTTGTGTGCAGGAGCATGCACAAGTCTGAACAGTATAGGACATGATGAGTAAAACAGGATCGACAGTTTGAGTTTGAATATACTGTCAAGGTCCGCTCCGCTGCTAACTCTGACAGGAGAGCATGCAAAGGGGGTACAGGGCGGAGGTCGGAGGTGTGAGGACTTCGGCTTCAGTGACTCAGGTGGAGCGCTGCGCCCTGGCGATCCCGGGTCCTCATATTTCAGAGGTCGGGCAGAAGGGGGTCAAAGGGACGGAGACAGAATCCGTCAGATGGGAGGGAGGACAGAGAAGAGGAGATGGGAGGGAGGACAGAGAAGAGGAGATGGCAGAGAAGAAGAAAGGACTAAAAGACTTTAATATTCGAACTGAGGAGTAAGTCCTCAGCAGATCGGACTTATATACAGGAGGGCGGAGGCAGTACAGTATGTACGAGCACATGGTACAGAGGCGGGACCATGTGGAGGAGTATCTAAGCGAGGTATGGAGAGCTAAGTGAGA